>JAKTVB010000123.1:0-16551 GCA_030556995.1 Pichia gijzeniarum
TGCTACCAAGTTTAGCAGATCGTAATCGGATAACAACTCACTTAAAGAACGCTTTAAGTGAGTCTGAGAATTAGCCAAAAGAAGCCTGTTAAAGGAGCTATATCGATTATAAACCTATGCTACAATGAGGTACCAGCTCCTTCTTTATATATGGATGAGTCCTGTGGGCTTGATCGTGGCTTAGACCAGCTTACCGGGCTTAGCTGTGGGCTTGACTGCGCGTGATCATGTATGTCTGTTCCTTAACGGATAGAATCCGTTACATGCCTTTTTTTTTGCAACCTCTTTCATCACGTTTTGTTTTGGCCTTCATCTTGTTTTGCTAACGTTGATGGGAGCTTTTGTAGTTATTTTAATACTCATGATATCCCAATTCAAAAATTATTATTTTGATAAAGCAGCTGATGTACTTAAGTTTTGGATGAGCATTAAATAATACTCTAATTTCCCACTCTGCCATTCAATTACCGAGCATTAGCAGTCCAAAATGCAAATGACGAAAGAATTCTGCAATACATTTTTTGTTTCCGTGCCTTATTCCTCCTCTTACGTTCGCTGTGCTTATCAAAATTTTCTCATATGCTTTGTGTCTATGAAAAGTTTTTGATTTCAAAGTTAGAAAACACATTTCGGCACATGTAAATAAGCTTTTCCCCACGCTAAAGAAAATTGAAACACACAAAGTTTTCGTTATTCTAGTTTTCTACATGCGTATGAGGCGCGTCTACACGTATCTGCATCCCAACCATTGATATCACACATGGATATATATATATATACCCTTGGCGGCTTTTCTGACACCGACACAAAAATTCCTGTTCTGATATATGATTAGCATACAATATCTAATCATATAATAGTGTAACCAATAAGTTATGGTCCCATAATGTGAGATGAGTCCTGACGAGGATTCAAGTGAGGTTGTGTAGCTGAAGGAAATTCTCATGTGAATTCCTTACAGCAAAGGTATAAATGCCAGAGGTTTTTCCCTCCATGTCTATCTAGCTTTTGTACTCTTTTGTATATTTTCCTTATATAACCTTGATGAATGTCACAACCAGATCTACATAGTTTCATCTTGGGTAAACACCCAATCTCCTGTTGTAGTATCTGGGGACTTCCACTTCAACAATTCCGACGCGTCGCTACAATCCCTCCTATAAACTTCGCATGCATTGCACTGCATTTTTGTGCACGCACTTTTCAGAGGGTTGGGATGTTCGTACAGAACGCGCGCATGTTTTTGAGGCACACACCATACACAGATTGAAGTAGAATGTGATTGCCGAACTTTCTCAAATCTAAGCGTAAATCTACACTCAATTCACCCGTAATAACTATGAACGATGGATCAAGCGAAGCAAAAATTTTAGTTCCAGCTTCAGCACCACAAATTGTGGAAAATCCTGAACCAACACCCATGGAAAATCCATCTGTGGCTAATCCACAGCAAAATAAGAAAAAACGACTGACCTTGCAAGAAAGACTTGAACTAGCCGCTCAAAAAAAAGCTACAAAAGCAAAGAAGAAAGAACCTGAAATCAGCAAGGAAGTGGAAAATGAAAAAGAGAGTGTGCAATCCGACTCAAACCCAAAAGGCGGCAATACCGAGTTGAATTCAACCTCATTATTTGATGATCAGTTTTTTGATCAGTTTTTCAATCAGTTTTCATCAATCGACAATGATGAACGATCGTTGCTCAAAAATATTATCTTGGAAAAAGTCGTTACAAACAATAAGCTTTATGAATCTACACTTGCTAAACTCGAAAACCAGTTGAAAAAACAGTCAAATAGTGCTGCCAACGCAGATTTGTTGAAAAAAATAAGTGATAAAGAGTCTCAAATTGATGCTTTGTTAGACGAAGGGACTAAACTTTCCAAGAAAGAACTATCTTTGAATCAAACAATCAAAAAACTCAAACAAAGAGAATCTGAGCTTGAAGATGATCTTGAATCCGATGAAAAGAAAATTGATAACCTAAACACGAAAATTGATGCATTAGAAAAAGCAATGTTAGATTTTGATGAAAATGAAAGACTTTTAGTTGAAGAAAAAATGGCATTCAAAACACTACAATCAAAATACCATTCTTTAATTATCGCCAACGACAGCTTAACGGATGAATTGAAGGAGATCAAGTTCAGTAAACTGGATGTTCAATTGGAGGAAACTTCAAAAGAGTTGCAAGAACTGAAAATTTCCAACCACGATCTTGATGACAAATATAACAAATTGACTTTGCTTTACAATCAATCAAATAATGAAAGCAACTCAAACATCAGATCCTTAACAGATCAATTGAAAACTGAAAAACTGAAAAATTCAGATATAATCAGAGAATCCAATCTTGAAATCCAGAGATTAGAAAAAAAAATCGAGCTTTTAAGGTTTCAAAGCGAGTCAAAGACAATTGATTCAAATGATCTCAAAAAATCAGATAAAAATATCGATTTATTGCAAGTTCAGTATGATCAAGCGCAAGAAAACTGGAAATTAATCGAAAGTTCATATTTGAAAAAAATCTCAAAATTTGAAATTCAAATCGATGAGTTGAAGAACTTGAACTTAACTTACTCCAAAAAAATCAAAATCTTGACCAATGATTTAAAGTCAAAGTCAGATCTGATCAATGAATTACAAGAAAGTGTAATTAATTTTGAGTCTGAGAATGATTCATTGAAAAAGAAAAGCACAATTTTGGTAGAAAGTAATAAACAATTGAACGACAACATGAAACAGCTAAGGGATGAATTTTCAACTGAAAGTGAAAACTTGAGCAAAAAATTGAAAAATCTTGAAGTTGAAAAGGAGGGTCTTGAATCCTCACTAAAATTACGTACTTATGATTTTAATTCAACGTCAGTCAATCCAAACTCCTTCTACTTGCAAGATCTTTCATCGTCTTCATCACTTAATCAATTTAAATCGTCAAACACGGCAAATTCAAATCGCTCGTCAAACAAAAAATTTTCAACTTCATTGGGAGGGTCTTTAACGACCCCCAGATTATCATTAGCATCAAATTCCTTTTCATTCCAAAAATTAAATAATATATCATCAATGTCAACTCAAGACAAGATTCTAAGACATCAAAACTCTTTGGTGTCTATCGATAGCACTGAAAACCAATTACCATTTGGTATTCAAACAGGTAATAATACCAATAGTAATGTTGATTTAAACGAAATGCACAATTCATCCAATTACACGCTTGATTCTCCACTGATAAATAATACATCATTAGACCGTGCGACATCCAATGACGAAATCTTACTAGACTTGGACGCAGAGAGCGCCAATTTAGGTACAATCAATGCCACGCCAAATATGAATGCGGATAATAATGGTATGAATATTCAGCTAGTAAAAAAACTAGGCTCACATATTAGAATGCTAGAACTTGAAGTTTCAACTTTGAACGATGAAAGTAAAACTTTCGGGAATGAGAAGGAAGCACTGAGTGAAGAAATTGTACGATTAATTGAGGAAAACAGTAAAGTTAGAGAGATAGGTGATCAAATTATAAATAAAGATAAGGAAATTTCACAAATCAAGGGGAATTACGAAAAAGTTCTGATTCTACTTGGTGAAAAGGAGGAACGTGTTGGCGAGCTTACCGCCGACGTTCAAGATTTGAAAGATTTGTTGAGGCAGCAAGTTCAACAAATGGTTGAGATGCAAGAAAAAATTAATTTAAAATAATTTATTCGTCTAATTTATGAAATGGAATGTAACTGTATAAAATTTCTGTATATTATTATTATTATAGATTGTAAATGAAAATAACTTATTTAGTTATTACCTTGTTTGATGGCAAATTCGGTATGGGTATCGATATCGCTTGATTCCCAAGGGTATGCAATCCACCTATCTTCAACGTCCTCGCCTGAGAGGTAGATGCCACCATTCATTAGCTTTGTATCAATTTCAGCTCTCTTTTCCTTTAGCTTGTTATTTACGACGAAAATTGAAAATTTGGTACTACCCATATCCTTTCCTAATTTTTCAGCATTTTTTCTAACATCCTCGTACAACTCAGTCAATGCATAATGTAATGTTGTTCTGGTATCATCAACCTCGTCAACTATTAAGATGTTCTTACCAATCAATGAATCAAAATGTTGTGCCAACGCACCAAAATCCAACCATTGTGTACGGATAACTTCTTTACCAATGCTATCTGATCCAGTACCCATATCTTCATACAGAGACAATCCAATCGCTTGAATCGGAATATTCTTCTCCCCTGGTTTTCTCAAAAATGTACGTATAATTCTTGATGGGATAAATCCGCCACCACCAATGGCAATAATAACATCTGGTTTACCAACAGTTGAAAGGATTTCAGTTGCTGCTTTTTGACAGAGTTTATGCACACAGTTGTACGAGATGTAGAGCTTGTCGTCAGACATAGATATATTAGCTACTATATTGCAAATGTAGTTTTTGATACTGGTTATACAAGATACACAAAAAAGGGCACAAGAAAACGTGAAAAATTTTTCTCAACGTCTTCTTAAATTTTCTTCTTTTTTTCCCCCGAGTTCCTAACTATTATTATTGTTCACCGTCCTTCTCTTCCACATCATCCTCTTCCATGTCATTATCATCTTCTTCATCATCATCATAACCACCTTCTCCATCAAGAACAACACTGGTTCCGTCTTCAGCCAGAGTGTTTTCATCCATGGAATCCACATATTTGTCTTCATTGTCGTCCTCATTGCCTTCACCTTCATTGTCATTTTTCTTCATCATTTCATTACGAACGTTACGCTGATCTCTTAGTAAACTTAACTTACCCGTTAGTTTAACCATATCGTTCAATGTTTTGATCTCTTGCTTAAATTCGGATTGTAAAAGTTTCAACCATCCAACAGATACTTCATTCTGTGATAAAATTGAACCACGTAAAATCAATAACCATTTCAACCAAATTTTAACAATATTAATTGATTCGAAGTCTTGGTTTAACGAGGATTCATTCAAGCTTTTTGAAATTATGAATGAAATTTTGGCGAACAATACATTGGATTCCTGGATTGTCAACATGTAAATTGCAGGTTTAGCAAACGTAATGTTTTGTGATAATATTTTACATAACGATTTATCATACACATCACTGCTTTTCCTTTTTAATAATTTTGGCTTTAGTAATTCATAAAGTTCATTCAATTCTGTACATGTATAATCTGTATCATCATTGTAATCAATTTCCATTTCTTCCTCTGCCTCATCGGCATCTACTTCTTGTATTTGTTCTATGTCTTCCTCCATCTCTTCATCATCGCCTAAATCTATTATTTCCTCGATTGGATCAGCAAGTTCAGTCACACTAATTTTAATACTGCCCTTCAGCTTACTGATATTTTCAAACTCAAAATCTGTTATTTGTATATTAAAATTGTCGTACCAAATACCTTTAAAAACTTCTTCAACTATATTATTTGAATTGAGTAGTCCAACAAATCTACCCACATCATTGCCATGCTCAATTTCAAGTTTAGCAAAAAACAAATCTTTCTTTATTGATTTCGAAAACAACTCAATTGATCCATCGATCAATGTCGTTGATATGACTGTTGAATTATTTGTTTTTAAAATTGAAATATCAGTTATATCAGCTGAAGCCACCAGTTTGGTCTGTTTCTTTGAGTTTTCTAAATCGACGATTTGAACTATCGAAGAATTGGAACGAATTATGTATAACAATGAATTATTTTTCACTATTTTGGAAATTGTTGCCGCACCAGTCGAATCAGTTGAGGAATTCTTAAAATTTTTTTTACTTTTGATAAGTGATGTCAAGGATATGTCAATGGTTTGAATAATTTCATGGTATGCATCGAGTAAATAAAGTGAAGAATTTGAGGCCAAAATCAACTCAATTTTAGAATTCGAGTTTGATTTTAGAATTAATGGGTTAAATAGTATATATGAGATCAAAGGATCGTGTTTGAATGGCACTGAGTTGACTAAACGTGGGGATGTCGATGAAAAAAATTTTAGCGATGATGAATTTGTATCAAATGCAATCAAGTCATAATCATAGTTATAAAGAGATTTTTTGGAATAACCAATTTTATTAATTACATCGATGGAGGAGATTGTAGTGTCCGTTGATATTTTGTTGATAAATTCTTTAGTAAAAGTTGAATATATAAGGATTTCACCGGTTGCTAAAAGAATGACAAGATAGTCAATAAACTTAATAGAATCATTAAGGGTTGGATTTAAACTTTCATCAATATCATTATCATTATCAGCCTCGTCTTCATTATTAATAGAATTTTTTCTTTTCTTGTTGCTTGTATGAGACGACTTGAAGTTTGGGTTCTCTAATCTAATCCACTTGAAAGTTGACACAATTTCACCATTCTGAAATTCTATATTTGATTTTAAATGATTTAGGTAAGTTGAGTTCTCCAACGGCAAGATGGATATTTCGTTTCTGCCCGGGCGAGAAATGATAGAGGCAATAAGTGTGTTCTCCACGGATGGAAGGGAGGTGATTGGTATCTTCATGTTTGCTAAAGAAGGACAACTACTACATCTAATAAAGCAAAATCAGCAGTAGGATAAAATTTTCACTCAGCGAGAGGCCCGACACCGATTTTCGCTAGCATCTCCTCCGCGACAGTGTGTCTGTTGTTGCTGGACAAGTTCAGTAGCATCGACAGCTCAACTTCCTTCCTGTTGCGGATGTCAATCTCGTTCTGAAGGTAGGTGATATAGTCCACACTCTTGCTGAGAATCTGGCCCTTATTGGGCTTGCCGTCTTTCGTTCCTGAGTTCTTCTCACTGAGATCGGCAAAAAACGATGGCGGAATGTTCTCTAGAAGTTCACCAATCTTCTGGTTGATGTTGTCCTTTCTCTTGCGGTCGGTACCTTGTGAGTGCTGCGAAGTGATTCTCTCAAGCTCGTTGCTTGGTTCTTCTTCAATTTGAATTGCGGTCTGCAGCTGCTGAGCCTGATCGGTGACGGTGTCCTGTATCCCTATTTCCCCCGATGTTTCCGACTCCATGAGAGCTGCTTCCTTGGATAAGGACGAGCGGATTTTTGGGGTGTTGCTAAACGACATGGCCTCTCTTGCTTGTGCTTTCGGTACTGCTTCCTCTATGAGAAGAACCTTCTAGCAGTGTGGATACAACTGCCTTTTCTGATCTTCCTGTTTTCGTTATCCGGCGCGAGCGTGCTTTATAAGGAACCGCGTGCTCAGCGTTATACTCAAAAATACGTGAGCTAGGAAGGCAAACGAAGCAAGTAAGCAAGTAGGTAAGAACAAAATGGCCATTGACTATTCCAAGTGGGACAAACTAGAGCTTTCCGATGACTCGGACATTGAAGTGCACCCAAATGTTGATAAAACTTCATTCATCCGCTGGAAACAGAGGGATATTCATGAAAAGCGGTTAGAAAGAGAACAGCAGATCAAAGGCTTGCGGGTGCAGAAGGAAATGTACACGCAGTTGAACAAACGTGTCGACAACATCTTGGAAAATTTAGACGATTCACAGCTTGCATCTGAAAAGGGGAGAAACCTTTATTTGAATTCCAATTTCGATGCGAAGGAAAAATGTACATTGGAGGAAAATCCAAATAACGATGCTCCGACTTATAATGAGATGGTTGAAGATTTATTCACACAACTTGAAACTGATATTAAAAAGGCAAATGCAGATTTAAACGGTTTTACAATTAGAAAGAAGATCATCGAACATAGACAAAAGATTGATTCTGTGTTAAACCAAATTGATCCGAAACTTGAAGAATTCAAAGAAGAAAAGGTAGCTCATATAACGAGTGAGGATATTCATGAGGGGTGGAATACGTCTTTCATCAACAAATCAGATCCAAAGACTACACTAGAGACCTCTGTACAGGTTGCACCGGCCGCATCAACGGCAGCTAAAACTACCGCAGTTGAAACAATGAATTCACCAGCCAATAACACAATCGAAAAAAAGCCATCTAAAGCAATTTCCGAACTTGGTGAATTAGAATTATTGGATGAAACCAGTCAATTTAGTAAATTACCAACGCTTAAAGCGTGTTGTAATTTTATCTTGCAAAATCCATTTATTGCGTGTTCACACCAAAAGGATGCATTGTTAATGAAAGCTTTTGATTATCAGTTAAACAATAATGAAAAGTTGGCAAAAGACACTATTCACAAAGGCATGCTTCTGCAATTTTGTGCAGATCTGTTGGAGAACCCTCCATACCCACATATGCCTATGGATATCAGATTAAACTATGTAAAACAGTTATTTGCGCAATTGGAAAAGAATAATACTCCAGGTAAGACTGCCTACGATCAAGAATGTCAAAAAATGGTTGCTCATGTTAAGGCAAGATGTGAGATTATTAGAAAGGAAGAAAAGGAGGACAAGGAAGGAACTGATGATGCAGGTGCTGCTGATGATGAGTTGGTTGAACAAATTCAACTAAGGTCTGTTGATCCAAGTTCAAAATTGGTCGTTACAATTCCCGAAACGGGCACAAAAGAATATGAGACGTACAATGAGTTACCCGAAGAGATGAAAGCCGCACTTCAAACAGGTAGTTTAGATGAAGTCAATAAAGTTTTTGCCACAATTCCAATTGATGAGGCAGAGACGTTATTGGAAAAGTTCAATGAATCAGGTGTCATTGGCATCCAAGCTTTGCTTGACAATGAACAACAATTTGAAGAGTTAGCTGAAAACGAAAAAAAGTTTGAACAGATGAGGAAAGCAGCTGAAAACGTTAACATTAACGAAAAACTTCATGAATTGAAAGAACAATCAAATAATTAAATGTAAAGTCATTCAAAATATATATACTTATATATATCTTTATAAAGTTTTTTCGAATAATATGCTAATCTAAGGAAGGCATTCTCAAGATTTCCTTTTCTTTGTTCATGGAATCCTCCTGTAGTAACACCAAGATTTTAGAATCTTTCCATTTGTCAGGTAACGGGGTGACTTCAAAGTTCTTGGTGGCCCAATAATAAATATCCCAATCAAGCTCATCAAGAAGCTTGTCGTATTCTACAAGCATTTCCCTATCAAATGTATGTAAACGTTTCTTTGCGAATCTTGAAAGAAGTAAGTCAGTCTCTAAAATACCTCTTTTCCTACTTTGATACACCAATCTCTTTCTGAGCTCTTCTATGGATTCACCTTCTCTATCTAAAGGTTGGACACGAATAACGACCTCGTTGTTCTCGTTAATATAGTAGTTTTGGATTGGCTTACCTTGTATAAAACCCTGTGGGGATGCTTCCATGTTGATTGGAACGGCATCGGCGGTCGGTTTTGAAATTCTCAAACAGCATGCGCTGTGAAAACAACGTCTAGTGACACTGCTGGTGACTCTGAACATGGTTGAATTGTTATATATCAAAACAGGAACTCAAAGGCAAAGAAAAGAAGAGGCCAAAGGGAAAAGAAAGCTCTAGTCTGTTCCTTGGAACATTGCTAAGCATGAAGCGCTGGATAAAGGCGACACCGCTTCCGAAAAAGCAAGAGTTTTGTGCATGGTAGGCTTTTTTCCAAACAAGCATGTCTGTGCCACACAAAAAACACAAGCTAGAGGAGGATTCTGCTGCTGAGTCCACGGTTAGGAAACATACTGCATACATCAAGAGAATAACCAATGAAACGAAGATTCAAATAGCCATTTCTCTCAGAGGTGGCCATATCGAGCTGCCATCATCAATCTTGCAAAAGACATACACTCCAGCTGCAGATGCCAAGGCACAGGTTATTTCTATTCATACGGGTATTGGATTCTTGGACCACATGTTGCATGCGTTAGCTAAACATTCAGGTTGGTCACTGATCATTGAATGTATTGGTGATTTACATATTGATGACCATCACACCTCTGAGGATGTGGGTATTGCACTTGGTGAAGCCTTTTACTCAGCGTTAACTTCCCATGGTCCAATTAAGGGGGTCAAAAGATTTGGTAGTGCATATGCCCCATTGGATGAAGCTTTAAGTCGTGCAGTTGTTGATTTGAGTAACAGACCGTTTGCCGTTATTGAACTTGGATTGAAAAGAGAGAAGATTGGCGATTTGAGTTGTGAAATGATTGAGCACGTCCTGGAAAGTTTCGCAACTTCTGCCAGAATCACCTTACATGTCGACTGTATTAGAGGTCGCAATGATCACCATCGTAGTGAAAGTGCTTTCAAAGCTTTGGCGGTCGCTATGAAGGACGCTCTTACCTTGACAGGTAGTTCTGATGTTCCTTCGACAAAGGGTGTCTTGATGTAAAATATTAGTCACACTTAGTCTTGCTCTTTACATTTACATTTTTGATTTAGATAATCTTAATATAGCTATTCTAAACAGGAAATATTAAATGTACTCAAAATCAAACCTTTGCAGTTTTTAATGCGTCTAGCTCCAAGCGTTCACGCTGTTGTCTCCAAACATTACATAGACCAAGCAAACCACTGGTCAATCCAAGGGATACATGTAATGGTTTGTACATACTCCAACCAAAAACGTACTTTGCATCAAAAATTAAATCACAGAAAAGTCGAACTGAATTGATCTTCACACTTAGTAAATCTTTGTGAATTTCGTCAATTTCAGTATGATAATTATTAGATTCTAGCCCTAACTCAAAATCTCCTTCTAGCAATTTTTCGTCATCAAAATTGAGATCTGTATTATTTTTATGCTGTAGGCTACCAACTATTCTCCTTGTTCTAGCTTTCACCTTTTCGTTTAGTATAATTCTGGATTCTTTATCCTTAAATAAAATCCATTTATTCCAATCAGTATGTAAACCTAATAAAATTGTTGCCATCCATGAATATAGTTCATGATCTTCAGCCCAAACTAACAGAGCGCTTGGTGCACCACTTTTATCATTTATTAGCAAGTGAAATCTATATAATAATAAAATTTCATCGGAAATGGCGTACCAAAAGTTGGCAATCTGTGAAATCATATCCTTGGTAGTCCAATATTGTAATAATTTCTCTAATCTCACGGCAGTTCCATCAGACTTTGAAGCATCAACTAATAATCTAATGCTATAACGAAAATGGCTGGTAAATTTCCAAACTCTGAATGGAATCGTGCCAAAACGTAAAAGATGACGATAGACATTAATACCTTCCAAAAGTTTTGAAAATTTTTTTGTGATAAATGCCAATACCAGGACAAAAAATCTCTGTATTTTGGACTTCGACAAAACACTAGATGTCTTTAACAAGTATTTTGACAATAACGGTAACAGGAAAGTAATGGACGCTAAGTTCAAAATCTTATCAGGATTTGCACTTCCATTACCTGTACTCCCATTTAGTATGATGTCTGACCGCTTATTTGGTGTATTTTCCAAAACTTCAACAGACTTTATCGAACGTGCAACACTGGGGTTACCAAGTCCATGAACTTCGTTAACAGAGGCCAAAAGTTTTATAAAATATTGGACGGTTTTGGCAAGTTTGTCCTTACCGGTAAGGTCGTTGACACAGGCTTGGAATACCTCAAAATTGGACGGTTTCTTTAGCCGTGTTCTAGCGGTATCTCCCATAATAGCTTCCAACTTGGTTGTGCTCTGCATTGGCCACGGTATGGGAGCGGCGTAAGATAGTGCAGGCATGGCCCGTTGAAAACGGTAAGAAAAGAGTTTAAAAAGGTTTATCTTTGGGCGCATTCCTTTCCCTTCTTGTAAATTTTTTTATCGCTTTATAGTCATGATTAATTTGTAAACCTTTTATCTTTACCAAGTTTCTGGCAATCAAACAATACACGCACAAGTTATGGCTACCGACTCATCATTTATTACCAATACCACCTGTATTCACGTCACTGATCTTGAAAAATCAATCAGTTGGTACGTTGCTTCATTCGGTGTTTCTGTTATCCACAAAATTAGTAATCAGAAATACAACTCTGCATTTATCGCCTTAGACTCTGAAAATGCCCCAAACAAGGGTCTACCTGTTTCTCAAAGAAACGGTGTTATTGAATTGAGAAGCTTAGTTGGCTCAGTGTCTGATGTTAGGATCTATAACGGTAATTCCGACCCATACAAAGGTTTTGGCCATTTATGTTTTGCCGTTTCCAACATTGAAGCAGCGCAAAAACACCTATTATCCAAAGATGTTGAGTTTAAGAAGAAGCTAGAAGATGGTAGACAAAAAAATATTGCATTTGTTCTTGACCCGGATCAATACTGGATTGAATTGATTGAAAACGAAATTGATAAAAAAGCAAATGTCTACAATATTTCATCGAACAGAATGAATCATACAATGGTCCGTGTTAAAGATCCTGCCAAATCATTAGAGTTTTACAAGGGAATTCTAGGTATGAAGTTATACTCAAAGAGAGACTTCCCGGATGCCAAATTTTCTCTTTATTTTTTGGGCTATGAACATGATCCAAAGTACACTGAAGGTTTAGAAACATCTGTACCACAAGCAGGCAGACAATCAATTATTGAATTGACACACAATTGGGGTACTGAAAAGGATCACTCATTTGAAGGTTACTACATTTTTGGAGATGATACCAAGGTGCTTGGTTTTAACAACTTTTCAATTTCATGCAAAGATTCGGCTGAGTTCATCAATGAGTTAAGTTCCAAAAATATCAAGTTTTTATCTAAGGAATCCAATATTGCCACAATTGCCGATCCTGATGGATGGAGAGTTGAAATTCATTCATACAATTATTTAAATTAGTAAGTTTGACCCATTTTTTTAAGTCTTGGTATTTAAAGTTTAGTAGTAATTAATAATTAATACTCTTTCCATAATAATTATCCAATACTAACCTAAAAGAAATTTTTTATATAGCAAGCATAAGCTGTGATATAACAAACTTTAATTATCATTAAATTTCAAGCTGATGGAATTCACACAGTGTCTTTCATCGGTTGGTGTCTTGAAGCCCTCACCCTTAAAAACGTGTCCTAAATGTCCATCACACTTACTACACATAATCTCTACACGTGTTCTACCGAAACTCCTATCGGTTTTTGTCTTAATTGCACCTGGTAGTCCTTCATAAAATGCAGGCCAACCACACCCAGAATTGAATTTTGTAGTTGATTCGTACAATGGTTGTCCACAACCAGCACAATTGTACACTCCCTTGTCCTCAAAGTGATTATACTCACCAGTATTTGGGCTTTCCGTGGCCTTTTCACGTAAAATGGCAAATTGTGCAGGTGTTAACACGGCCCGCCATTCAGTTTCGTCCTTAACGACTTTACCGCCTTGAACGCTGTTTGCTCCGGACATGATTCTTCTTGATATAATTCCGTATTTGCTGCTCACACGTGCCACTAGTCTCCCTGAACGATACATCAAAAGATCGTAGCAGGTATTTACAGATGCATCCTGTAAGAAAGACATACATTTAATGCAAATCAGAACTTAAGCTTATTTAAAATGCGAACAATTGTTTTTCACCGATAAAGAGGGCGATAAAGAGGTCTAGAAGAAAATAACGTATTTTCTGCTCATCATAAGTATAGAATGGATGACGATGAAGCACACATAATATCGCCACCGCTGAAGAAACAGAGCAGAAAATGAAGGGCAAAAAAAACAACCAAATATTATGAACTGACTTGATATGGTCATTGCACAAGTAGGGAAAGGTTTTGATGTGCCAGTAAGATGATCTCACAGAGTTTTCGAACAGCCAAATCTCTACAGGCCAAAATTGAGATGTTACTGAGCCAGCTGAATCTGTCTAAAATTCAAGGAATAGAGGGTTACATGAATTTAAAATCTTCATTATCATCAACTTTGTTATTGCTGCCTGATGCAGTGCAGGGCAACTACAATATTTGATGAATTTACAAACGATCATTTTCCACGACCCAAACTATGGAACGCATGCAGATATAGTTTATCAAATATGTAAGCGTTGGTAATTTTTCAGCTAAGGTGAATTTCAAACTAACCCGTGGCTATCATGTAAGACATCATTGTCAGATAAGCCATCAAAATTTAATGCAGCACTCGATAACCAATGAAGACATTGCTGCTTCAAAGTTTTGATTTGTCCATCAATTACATTCCAAATATTCGTTAAATTTAGTAATGATGGTGACAGCTAGGTTAGAGTTTCTAATAAGGTTGTTACTAGTGAACCAGCCAAAAAGGTTTGTGGTAAAATAAAATTTGCACGTTAAATTTAAGCCTTTAATTACTAGCATCATTATCCATAGTTTGAAAATCCGTTTTGGGTGATTTTTAGTTGAAAACAAAAAAACAAGATGCTATGTGGAGGATTTGTAATATACCCGACCAGTAATCGTATTGGTATCATTAGCATTTGTTTGGGTATTCCACTATGTTCCAGATAGCAATCCATAAATTATTTTGTACGTTTTTATAGCCTAAAGGGTTTTCCGAGTTGGCACTAAATGTATTGCTCTGAGAATCCTCTCCATCAGAACTTGACCACTCAATATTTTATCCCAAATTAGTAAACTTAGCAAACAAAAGGTTAAGTAACATTTAAATACGAGGTTGCAATTCAAGTAATAATGGACAAGTTTGCAGCATGAAGAAAAAAATTGTAGCACGGTAAAGGGGCTTTGTCTAAATAACGTTTTTAATTTATAATCGCTGAGCCCGCCTTACACCCCACTTACCGACACAATCTATAAACGACCTATTTTAGTCAAGAAACAGCATTATCTGTGTTAATAATTGGAGTCATGATTGTGCAGTATTTGTAAGAAGGACCCTTAAAGTTTTCTTAATAAGCCAATAGTAGAAGATTACTAAGAAATTACATAAGCCTGAAATAATAAGTTCAAAATCTTTCCATAAGTATAAAAGGGACAGGAACCTTCGTTTCTTTCGGCAATGCTTCTTTTCGGGAAATGCTACAGCTACAATAGTGATATAAACACATTAAAGACTGAATGTCAGAAGAAAAGACAAAGATGGTTTCTATGAGATCGATTTTGAAAGTTATTTATGCTGCTGAACAAGCTGAAGGTGTTGGTGCCAGAGTTAGAAGATCAATTGGAGTCCCTACCATGAGGAACTTCACTCCATTTATTATGCTTGATCATTTTAATGTTTCTCCTGATGCAGGTTTTCCAGATCACCCACACAGAGGGCAGGAAACTGTAACTCTGGTTATGAAAAACTATATGCTTCATGAGGATTTCACCGGGTCTTCCGGAGTCCTAGGACCTGGTGACTTGCAATTTATGACTGCAGGTCAAGGTATCTGCCACTCAGAAATGCCTTATTCCACAGATGGGACAAATGTCGAAGGCATGCAACTATGGGTCGATTTACCAAAAGATTTGAAGCATACAAAACCAAGATACAGAGACTTGAGAGCTGAAGAGATTCCAATCGTTCGTCCTAATGACAAAGTCGAAGTTAAGGTTATTTCAGGTAAGTCCTACGGTGTTGAGTCGGTAAAAGAGTTGGCTTACACACCAATGGATTATTACTGGTTCACCGTGCAGCCTGGTGGAGAATTTAAACAGGAATTGAACCCGGAATTCAATGGTTTCATGTACATTTTAAACGGTAGTGTTGAAATTGACACTAAAAAAGATAGTGAGTTAGTCAACGAGCATAATTCTGTGTTTTTCAAAAGAGATGGTGACAGTATTATGGGTAGAGTTCCATCCAATAGTGAGAAAGCTGATTTTGTCATTATTGCTGGGCAAGCACTGGATCAACCAATTGTGCAGTATGGACCATTTGTGGAAACAACTCGAGAGGAAATCTACCAAGCTTTCAATGACTATCAAAGCGCCGCCAATGGCTTTGAAAATGCCAAAGGGTGGGCATCGGAGATTGGTGCTGGTGTAAACGAGGAATTGTTTAGGGTTAAATCCAATTCTTTGAGCGGTCAGGGTGTTCCATTTGACGCTGCTGAGAAGAAGGGTATTTCAAAGGATGAATTATAGTTGCAGACACAGGCTTGGGCTTTGCTAAGCCTTTCAAACTGTTTATTACTATTTTTTATAACTCTTTATAGGTCTGTATAGTTAACAATGTTTTACGATTTTAATCACAATAAATGTTATTTACTTATACTTTATTGTATCAAAGGATAGGGATGGTTTTTTAGACCAATCAGAAGTTTCAAGTGAACGTACGGCCAGTGAATGCTTCCCCGGCAAAGTGGCACACCTAAACCGTGGGGACAATGCGTTTTATAAGATTCTTTAAAACCCAGCAACAAGCCTTGAAAATGACAAAGCGGACAACGATGCATGACATTCTAGGACCACTGTGTGAATAATTTTTCCGTATTGGCCATGTCTGGTAAACTGTCTGATACGTCCTAATTTCGTGGTTTACTAATTTTTTTTATTATTACTAAAACAGCGTAAACTCAGTGTATTTTTCAAACACAAGACCATACATTTTCAAAGAAAAACACTCCAAACTCTTACGAGTTTTGGCTGTCCTATAAGCAAAGCCAAGTTTGAAGATGACGTACGATTTGTAACGATGAAAATAAAAGTTTGAGCTCCTCGTGTTAAAATAAGTGTTTGAGTGTGCGAAAATCTTTCTATATACTATTAATGTGTA
>JAKTVB010000124.1:0-16494 GCA_030556995.1 Pichia gijzeniarum
CATTATAGAAGATGGTGAGTCATTCTATTCGGTGGTGTATTCGGGGTTTTGCCAGGATTTGCGATGGTGCAGGGAACTTCCACGTTTAGAGATTATTCCTAGTTTTAGCGTCACACGATGTGGTTTAAGAATACCAATGAAAGTTTTCCCAATGGCAATAAATGAACTATCAGTGAAGCAGGCCCCATAAATTATTTAACGATTCACAAGCAAGGACAATGTTAATCCATTTTATTTTGTCTATTCCAGGTTTTTCAAAGTGTGTTTTAGGTTGATATTCTGATCTAAAATACTTGTGCAAGATTATTCTTTCATGATGATTTCATGATCTTGGACTCTGAAGGCGCAGAGCATATTACAAAAATTTTGACTTCAAAGAGAAGATCAAATTTGTGAAGTTGATGGATGTTGTTTGTTGATTCTTCTGTTGGTGCAGCAACATCTTTACCTTATTTAATAATTATCATGTGAGACGTTCCAATGAAAAATATTTGGTTTATAGTCTGCAAGATGCCTGATTTGATCGCTCAATATGATCTAAATATGATTTTAATTTTTAAAGATTTTTGTGGTGACTATTTATTGAACATCCGCTGTCTCGTATTTTATATTTAGTTTAGCTCAATGATCCAAGCGGTTCCGATATGTTGGATGAAAAGCAACATTGTCATTGTCTTTTTAAAAAAATTTAAAATTGTTTTTTTCCATCATAATATAATTGCGAAATTGTATAAAGGGTTACGGAGTTATAACTAGATCCAATTAAAAAAAAGGTTTATTTAGAAACTTTATACAAATAGAATGTTTTCACAAAAAAAAAGAAAAGGAAAAAGAATTCACCCTAGAGTACTGAATCCTGTATTGTCGAAAAATTATTATTTTTTTTCAATGTCCAAGCGTCCAATGTATGCAGATGTAAAAATGAAAGTATTTTTGGAATTAGGTTTTAAGTTAAAAATAAAAACAAATAACTAAATAAAATTATAAAGAATTAGTGACAAAATCAAAGCTGCAATAAAAAGAACTAAACCAAAAAGAACTATTGTTTACCTTCTGCAACAAATTGGAAGTATTTTTCAGCTGATCTACGTCTCCAAGCTTTACCATAAATTATAGTAATAACAGAGAATGCATTACTTGCCATGACGAGCATACCCCAGAAGAACATCAACCAGCCATAACCAACGGCAGTGAGAAATTCTTGACAGGAATAACTGACGGCAAAGTTAATACAAGCTGAAAATATGGCTAGAACAACAACCAATTCACAAGAGATACCTCTGAAACAATCCATGGCGTAAGAAGTGGCGATCGAACAAGCAGAAACCTGTTGTGCTGTCATAAATCCAATACCAACAGAAATGACAGGCCAGCCGTCCTCCTGTTCAGCCCCCCAACCATACATCATATATCCTATCGCTGCAAAGCAAAATGGTAAAATCATTGCATATAATCTCATTTCTGGTTCTTTAACACCGTTGTTTCTTCTTGCAAAAAAGATAACAACATAATCAGACAAGGAACCTGAAACCCAACCGATCACACTTCCAACCAGCGAACCCAGGCACATAACACCTGTTGTTGTGGTAGAATAATTGTAGGGTGGGTCCATCAAAATTTCAGCAATTGTACTGAAGGAAAGCATACCTGCAGTTGGACCAAAACCGAAAACGAATCCTGCAAACAAAATGTTTGGGAAGGTAAATAAAATGAAGGGACGACGGAAATATTGCCAGTATGTTGTTTTATCTTGCGGATAGTAAACCCACCATTTTCTCATGCTTTCCCAATAGGAAGTTGCTGGGAAATCTTGAGTTTCAGGCATTTCATATTCTGCTGTTTCTTCACAGTTGATGTTAATATTGGTATTTTTTTCGACCGATTCATTTTGATGTGAAGTAATTTCCTTGACATATTCGGTATGTTCTGCTCTTTCAAATACAAATCTAGGGAACAAGGTTTCCTGGAATGTAAATATGAAGAGGGCAAGAACAGCGGCATCGATAATTGCGACAATATATTGTGACCATCTCCAGCCAATTGTCTCTGCAATGCTACCACCAGCAACCAAACCAATGACGGCACCAAACTGTTGAAAAGTCAAATAAACTGCCAGAGCTCTACCTCTTTCATGGGCAAAGAAAGTATCAAAGATTGTCAATTGAATCATTGCCTCATAACCTGCAACACCAAAACCGTTCAACGCCATTGCCAGGTACCACTCTGCTGTACCATTACACTTACCAAGCCACACCATTGCACAAAGAGCTATGACGGTGGTGCCAATGAAAACAGGCCTACGGCCAATTTTCATTGCTGTTGGAATCCAAAGAACGTTAACGAAACCTAGCAACAGCCAATTCAAGGCACTACCACCATTCATGTTATCCATATCAACGCCAATGTCATCTGAGACTTCGGTCCAGGCTGCGCCCAAATTGTTTTCACCAAATGCAAAGGTACATGCATAAATTGAAACCACGAGTAGCTGCCAATACTTTTTTGTCCTTGTCCATGCCAGTGGATCACCTCCACAAGACGTTGGCTTAGGGATCAAAACGATTTCACCGCTTTTTTCCGAAAACTCAGCCTTGGAGTCAACTAAAATTTCTGTACCGGGGATACCATCAACAAAATCTTCTCTTTCCATTATTTTTTTCTCTCAATTTTAGGCCTGCTGTTTTCGAGTGGACTAATAAATTATTTTACTGGGGAGAGGAAAAAAAATTCAGCAGTGACAGATCTATTTAACATCTGGACTGTAAAGATAACTCGACCGGCAATCAGATTAGCTTATCTGTTCAAAAAAGCTAACTGGAAGCCAATGTAGTAGTTTTTCCCGACAACCAGCTGCAGATGATAGCGTATCGACACGCTTATCGGGAGTCCAACTCCCAGGAGCCAGTTTCAGCCGCAAAGGAGTTGGATTCCCGTGATTACTCTCAGTTCCCCGAGCACAACGGATGTTTCTTGCTTGCTGCACGGTTCAGCCGGACACCTATCTGGTGCTTTTCCGTTGGCACGATGGACGGAAAATGTCGTTCGGCAAACCAGAACTCGCGATTGGCTCGCGGCGAAATTATTATTGCCGCTTTTGTGTGCGCCAAGAAAAACCGCACAATGCTACAACAACAGTGCGCAGTCGATCTGTCCTGGCAAGCCAAAGGTTTTGTATCGTCCGGTGGCGTTGGTACATCACGGACTATATAATGCTGGATTGTTCTGATATGCTGCTGCTGCTGCTGCTACATATTATCACCGCCATGATTTAACCATAGACAAGGAAAAATGTCGAAATACTTACCAACCCCAAATCCAACAAGGTCTTTCTGGCTTTCCGCTGAAGAGGATGGCCTGAAAGATTTCAGAAGCTCTGCTTTGCTTCCAAAAGAGGTAGATACCTTGATTATTGGTTCCGGATATGCAGGTACCACAATGGCCCACTATTTACTGCAAGGCAATCCATCTAACAAATCTTTGCTTATGCTAGAAGCAAGAACTATTTGCAGTGGTGCCACCGCACGTAATGGTGGACACTTGAAACCTGATCTCTATTTTGCTTATGATGCTTTCAAGAGAAAATACGGTGAAAAGGATGCTGCCTCAATCTTCAATTTCGAGTTTGCCCACACGAAGGCAATGAAAGAATTAATCGAAAAGGAAAAAATTGATTGTGATTTTGTACTTACCAGAGCTTGCGATGTACATCTCGATAAAAACGCAGCACAGAAAGCAATTGATAACTACGAAGCTGTCATGAAAAATCCTTATATTGATTATGCTCAGGATTTGCAAATCACTTATGGTGAATCGGCAAAGACAATTTCTAAAGTTGAGGATTCTCCTGTTTGTTTGACCTATACTGCTGGTAATGTTTGGGTTTACAAGCTGATAACCACAATTCTCAAATCCTGCATTGCCAAAGGTTTACAAGTCCATGCAAATACACCTGTTCTGAAAACTAAACTGCTAGGCGATGGGAGATATCTAGTTGAAACTTCAAGGGGTAACGTCATTACTAAAAAGTTGATTATTGCCACAAATGCATACACTGCCTCTGTTGAACCGCAGCTTGAAAACAAAATTGTTCCAATCAAAGGTATATGTACCCGTATTACTTCTGCAGATCCATTAAAGCGTACACCTTATTTAACCAATACTTATGCTTTAAGGTATTCTACAAATGCCTTTGATTACTTAATAAATAGACCGGATGGTTCGATTATTGTTGGGGGAGGTAAAACAGTTTTGTTCCCGCAAAAGGAGGAGTTTTATAACGTTGTTGACGATAGTACACTAATACCAAAAACAAAAGAATACTTCACTGATTACATGAAATCCAGATTTTACACTTGGAAGGATTTCAATGAGAAACTAGACTCAATTTGGAGTGGTATCTTGGGGTTCTCAAACGATACTTTACCATACGTGGGTGAACTACCGGGAAATAAGAACAAATTTATCATAGCCGGTTTCCATGGCCATGGAATGCCTAGAATTTTACTTTGTTCCAAAGCATTGGCAAAAGTTGTCAACGGCGAAACTTCTTCTCTAGATATCCCATCACCTTTCAAGATTACTGAAGAACGCCTGCAAAGTACAGAAAATGCTGTTTTGGCATCAATAGAACCTGCAATCAGATCTAAATTTTGATGCCTACTTAGCAAAGCATTTTAGGACAGTTTGAACAATTATTTTTTTCATTCATTTCATTTCCAGAACTTTTGTATCCATGCTAAATGGTGAAATGTTTATTTAGAGTTCACTTAGTTTTTTATATAAATTTCAAAGACGTTTTTTAACATGTAGATAGACCATTCATATTCCGTAAGTGACTTTTTGGATGGTAGGGAGTGACGGCGAAATCAGTCGAGCAGGCTACCGTTCTCGCTTACTAAAATAGAATATGAAAAACTCGCCTTTTTTGTTGGAAGAGTCAATAATAGAGGTGGATTTCGGGGTGTCCATGTATCATATAATAATTTCTTTTTCAAATGCCAAGAAATCAAAGTATTTGAATATCTCTTGAAGTTTATTGATTTTGAAGAGACTAAAACAGATTAGCATGGAAAGAAAAAGGTTTCTGGATGCGATCATGGTTTTCAAAAGAATTATGGAAGGCGAAGCTAACTCAACTGTGATGATTCAATCTCAATATACTAAGGATTCTTAATATTGTATGATCGTCGACTGAGTATAAAGCCAATTTGAGGTGATGTACCTTCTTGCGTTCACAAACTATTAGTAAAACTTTCTAACCAACTTTTCGTCAGTTTTCATCAAAACATCTTTCTTTTTGTCTTGATAACTCTCTTTATTGCCAAAAACGAAGATAAAAAAATCTCTTTCCCAAATAGTTGTCAGCAATCTCTTACCTAAAAATTCAGTGAAACTCTTGGCCTCCTTTAATAATTTCTTTTCTATTTCCGGGAATACCCCTGTCTTTTGATAAATCATAGATTCCCTGTCTGAAACTTTGAGTTCCGCTGACTGTAAAAGCGTTCATTTAATTTCTCTTCAGCTCAAAAGAATTGTGCGGCTCTGATCTGGATCTTCCAACTTTTTCTCTACTAAATCTGTAACAGCCATGATGTAAATGAAGAGTCCTGTTATATGCAAAACACGTGATTTATTTTTATCACTGGGTTTGGCAAGAACAAATGAATGCATTAGATTCAACGTCGTTTAAACAAAAGAATCACTAACTCAGATCACCATGAGGCCACTCACCAACATATTTGAAAAAAAAACCACTAAACTAACATTTGCGAATAAACAGGAATGTCAAAGCAATCAACTTATATAATTTCATTCCCGAATTTTATCTTCATCTTTCTATTGCAAACTTTAAGTGATACTGTTGCAACATAGAGTGGCCTGTTTGTGCATGTAAGTTTTTATGTAACTTGTAATATAGCTTTATCCGTCTACTTTCGATAAAATACAATTTTGAGAGGATGGCAAAGTTGAGGGTTTCAGCTTAAAAGTTATCTATACGGTCACTACCTACTTTTTTCTGCACAATAGTTGTACGCTCAGAGTAATTTCACACTACTCGACGTACCAACAATACATCAATCACACGACAAATGGCTTAAATGGTGACGTTATAGAAAAAAGGTCTTATTGCTAGTCAAGTCACACCTTCATTTACTTGAGTAAGCAGGGTTGACGAAATTTGTCTCCTCTACGGACAGTAGTATTTGCAAAAAACAGCTGAGCAGTGTACTGTTCAAAAAAAAATGTATTTCGCAACATGAAAAACATTTGTGTCGTGCCACAACAAAGTTTGTATGTTGCCTCATATTTAGGTCTTTTCTTTATTTACTGCTTAAAAACTTATTTTACAGTTAAATAGAACTATTTTTTGTGACATTAAACGTCTTTGAAACACAAGGACACTTACTTTAAGGGAAAAAAAACTTTAACTCAACAAGTTTCAAAATTTTAAAAGGTCTTTAAAATAGGTCAACAATTTGTAATTGAAAATATTTAGTGAACCTAAATTTCTTAAAACTCCAGAGTCTCAAAATGAGTTTTAAATGTAATCAGTGTATTGCTCCATAAATTTTACATCCAATACACTCATTAAAAGCCCCGGTTGTCTTGCAAAAATGGTCCACAAAACAGCAACAAAGGAAAAAGCACTCCAAAATCACGTGCTGCCCCAAATGCAATGTTTTTTCTTGCTGCTTCGGATGTCGCAATGCTTGCCAAATTGGGAAAGTGGCTCACATTGAGATCTCACCTGTCTCTATGAAGTATATGTGAGTTGCATCGTAACTTTGATAACATTGTCGATAAAATTATTTACGCTACTTCACTGATTGATGCTGATAAAATAAAAAACATATTTATTATTCTTCTAAAATGATTAAACAAACTTTAAATTTTAAGCCTTTATCTGTTCTAAAACGCAAGAGATAAATATCCAGCAATTACAACCAAGTTATATCTACAGAAACTGCTCATATTAATTCAATCAATCGAAGAAATAATTGAACATTCTGAGCGCTTTGGGAAAATTGAAAACGGCGAACTAAAATTGGTCAAAATTCATGAATATTCCAATGGAAAACGTGTATATTTTGTTTACCAAGATTAAAAATATAAGTGTGCATATGGAAGTCTGAAAAGGAATATTTCAGAATGGCTGAATTCTCCTTTTGTCGAAGTTCCTGAGTTCCAATCCAATTTAAGAATAACGGAAGAGAGACCATTGAATGGGATTACAATTCAGAATTTTGATCATAAAGCAGACGCAATATATCATATGAGTGGCGGAATGGCAAAGAGAAGTACATCTAAAAACCTTAATAAAATTCGTCCAAGTGAAATACCGGAATTTCATTTATTACAAAAAAAAGAATTAATTTTGGAAAAAAAGCAAGACTTAAGAATAATGCACCAAGCTGCGAAAGTAAAAACTGAACAGGACAGAGAAAAAAAGAAAAAGGAAGCCGAAAACAGAAAAAAGGAAAAAAAGAGAACAAAAAGAAAAGGTTAAACTGGCCATACAACTTAAAAAAAGAGAACAAATTAAAAATGAAGAGAGAGAGAGAGAAGATAAAAGCAAAGAAGATGGAAGAAAAGAAGTTGAGATGATAGCCTTCTGCGAGGGAGGGAATAGAAAGACAAAACCTGAAAGAAAAGAGGATGAAAGAAAGAGCCAAAAAAAATGCTGAAATGGAAGTGAAGAAAAATAACAAACATGGTAAAAACACAAGAAGTATTTCAAACAATTTACACACCAAATTCCAGCGTTCAAGCAAGGAATCAGAGTTGAATATGCCAGATTTTGCCGTACTGAAACGGACAAAATGTCAAAATACTAGAAATATCGAAGTGGTTGAAATCAAGCAGGCAACCTCGACACGAAAATATCATATTCCAAGAAGACAGTAATGGGAGAAAACTCTCTTATGAAACATTCAGAAGAAAATATGCCGATGTTTTGAAAAACTTTGAACAGAAATTAGACTGAATAAAAAACGTTTCTCTTAAACTCTAACGATTGTGGTGAAAAGTTGAATTTTGGAAGATCGGATTTAGATGAAGATATTATCTGAAAAATTTCCAAATTTTGTTTATCTCAATCATATTTCTTTGAACTTTGAATTTTCCAACACTTATTTTTTGTTAATTTAAGCGATCAACTATTATTTTTTAAAAACATATATATGGACATTTTATAAAGTACGTGTTGTAAAGTACGTTTTGTAAAGTACGTTGTATGAAATACAGTTTTCGGAGGATGTTTTCGGTATTAAAAAACTCGTATTACGGGGTTTTTAGTACAACGGCTGTAAGAAAATTTTCAAATTTATGTGACTGAAGTTCAAAAGCTGTACTTGAGAATACAAAGTAGATGTGGGTATATAAACTAAAATGCAGCTTATGTAGTAAAACAGATACACTTGATAATACGAAGTACGGTTTCTATACTTCCGTATAAGTAAGCTGCGGACGCGCTAGGTGATTTCCAGTTTTGTAACTTGTTTGCGTGGTTTCAACAGTAAGAAGGCATTTTCCACTTTCCTTTCCGGTATATTCAAGAGGCAGCATGAAACTTTTTTGAGATTGGCACCAATACGATAATGGGCACAAAAGTATACTCTCAGGAAGCACAGAGCTTTATTAAATGAGTTCGGTTTGCAGTATCCAATTATTCAATCTCCAATGGCAGGCCTTTCCACGCCGAAGTTAGCGGCTAGAGTTACTGCCGTTGGGGGATTGGGATTCTTGCCCTTGGGCGGAACATATCTGACATTGATTCAATCAAAGCTGCAATTGGCCAATACAAAAAAGAATTGACTTCATTTGCGGCTAATGAAAAGAGTATTGCAAAAGATGCCACCAATAACATAAAGAAAATAATTCTAAATTTTTTCTGCCATGACGAGCCCCAATTTGACCAAAATAAAATGTTAAAGTGTAAGAATTTCCATAAAAAACTTTTCAAAGACTATTATTTTGAGAAATCCAATTGTTTTGAAAACGATGAAGTTTTATTGCATGATGATTTTAAAATATCAAAACCATATGGAACTCCAACTCAATTCAAGATATCAACCATCTTTTGATTAAATTTTTAGTTGACTATAAACTACTAGTTGTTAGTTTTCATTTTGGACTGCCTCATGTTAATATTGTTGATTACTTGATTGAGAATGGAATAAACATATTCGTATCGGTTACTAACCCTTTAGAACTTATTTCCATTAGACATAATTATAAAAATGTCAAAGTATTTATTTTACAAAACTTTAGTGCTAGAGGGCATCGTGGTAATTCCAGGGCTAGTGATCCCAATGATTCTAACCTGGACTTGAAATATCTGTTAATTGAAATTAAAAAAGTTATTGAAAAAGAATCGTTTGAGGATTCTAAAAGTTTGAAAATAATTATAGCAGATGAAATATCCATTCAAAGACAAATTGATTCAATATTTTCGGAAACAGAATATCTAGATGATAAATTATCTATTAACTTGGGTACTGCTTTCTTTTTAGGCGATTCAGTGAATCTTTCCCCAAGGTTCAGGGAAAGTTTGTTAAAATTGATTTCAGAAAAAGACTCCAATGAAGACTATAAAACTCTAGTAGCACCTTCCATTTCTGGACGTACATTAAAAACTCTCAAAACTTGTTTTATTGATAGATTTATCAATGAGAGCAAAACTTTGGTTGCACCGGATTATCCTTCACCTTATTCCATTTTCAAAAAATCGGCAAGCAAAAATAAAGAAAAATATGGTGCCATTCTATTGGAGAACTTCTGGAACATTTCTAGTTTGAATACTGATATTTTTTAGGTAAATAGAGCTAAATATCAAGTTTTCTGATTTTTTTTGTACAGAAAAAAGTAGAAGAGGCGCTGTAAACAACTTTAATGAGTTATTTAGTGGAGACTTTAGTACACAAAACAGAGCATCCGTACAGTATCAATTGAGTTTGCGAATGTGAGGTGACCTCGATGTTTTGCTTCTTTTTTATGCCAAAAAGTTGATCTAAGTTTTCACAAAGTCAACTTCATTGAATTTTCTAAAAACTGCGAGTGCTATGAAACTGGGAATAAGCTGCTCTTAATTTTTAGGTTTTTGAAGGTTCATCCGTTTCGTCCGGTCAGCTAATCGTAAAATCATATTTACAGCAGAAACAGATCAATTGCCAACACACGGGGGATGAAAATAAGTGAGAAGCTTTATGCTTCTTTGCTGAACGGCGATTAAATTTTCACGCGTGACTGAAATCGTTCATACCGATGAACAATATTTTTTTCACTGATAGTTTTGAGAACTATATGAATGCCATCTTGATATAATGAAACCATGACTGGTTGAGAATTTTCTCGCTATTTACTCAATCTTTTTACGTAAATAGCACAGAATTTGGCAAATGCAAGATAAAACATTTCGGACCACAGAATGTGTAGTATTCATAAATTGCAAATTTTCTCTTTTAGAAGACCCTTAGTTTGATGAACGTATTATTTTTAGAATACAGCAACCGTTGAATCAATTAACAGCACCATTCTGGTTGATTTCGTCACATGAGCAAATTAGATCCATCGCTGCGTGAGCAAATTATCAACAAATGCGGCTGTGCTTGCCAAACGAGCTAATTATGTACCAGGAAAACATTGTTTTTTGTGTTTCGAGTGGCTCCAAATTTTGCGTTGCTGACATTCGCTAAGCCAACACTAAAGTCGTTTAAATATGTGCAGGGTGAATCTTTTGGTGTGATTCATTTGCACCGATGGTGTTTGTGAATAACCGGCAAGAGTCAGTGAAAAATCATGGTTTATCAAACGTTTGAAAAAAGAGATGTATTCCGCGAAGGCGTTTGGTGTATTGCAGACATGGGAACTCCAGAATATAAGGAGAAAAAAATGGCTTCCAGAATGATTGTAGGATGGGATGCCCAAATGCAGTACGGACATAACATGATCTACTTTTGCGTGGTAATCATTTTTCTCTTTATTATGAAGAGAATAATTTATGTTTTTGCAGATAATCATTCCAGGCTAATTAAAAAAAATTCAAATACTGCAAAAAAATGGTTTTATAAAATTTCTGCATTAAATAGATGGATTTCTTATAAAAGATTTCCGAGTTTTGTTTGTGAAATCTTTCAGTTGCCTTCATCAATGGGTAACTTTTTATTGATTATGGGTGGGTGCTTGTACATTTTATGTTATACCTTTATTCCAAAATTTTGGTATAGGGAATGTAGAGGCTTTGGATCGCCACCATTGGCTGTCCGGGCAGGTCTAGAATCCACTGCATTGGTTCCAATAATTTTTATTTTATCCGGTAAAACAAACTTGATTTCACAATTGACAGATATTTCGTATGAAAAACTGAACGTTTATCACAGATGGGTTTCAATAATGTGTTGCTTACTAGGTTGGGTCCATGCGATTCCTTTTTATATCCAATCAATTCAGGAAGGTGGTATTGACAGACTTATTCATATGCAAAAAACAAATGAATTCTTTAAACATGGCATTCCTCCACTTGTTTTCCTGACTGTTTTGACTATTTTTTCACACTCTTATATACGAGCATTCTGGTATGAATTATGGTTGCAAATTCATTGGATAAGTGCTTTGGGTTTTGCTATTTCACTTCTTTATCATTGTTATTTATACTTGAACGCTTGGAAGTATATGGCTGCAGCAGCTATCTTCTGGTTTACCCAACTAGCTTGGAGGGCTGTCAATAAAGCTTGGTTGAGACCCAATAAGGGCTTTTTAAGATCAAATAAATGTAGAATGAAAAGATATGCATCAATTGGAGATAAAGCTCATTACTTTGAAATTATTATTGAAAACTCTAATGACTTTTCCTGGGTTTCTGGTCAACATGTATTTTTGAGAATTCCAGGATTAAGGTTTTTGGAGAATCACCCATTTTCAATTGTTTCCTCATTTGAGCCCGGAAAAGATACCGATATCAAATTGATAGTCAAAGCAGTTAATTGGGGAGGGTTGGCTCGTCATATTTATAAACAAATACCAGATATAGGATACACAGACTCCACTATATTTATTGATGGGCCATATGGAGGATGCTCAAGACCCGTCGACGCATTTGACTCGGTATTTTTGGTAGCCTCCGGTACAGGTGTCTCTGCAGTCTTACCATTCTTACATGAATCCTGTATGAAAATGGCACTAAATCAGGGAATTACCACATACGTTGAATTTGATTGGATTATTAGAAATTCAGACGAGATTGAATGGATTTTACCGGAGCTACAAAAAATTATTAAAAAGTATTTCTCATTGATTCAGAAGAATACGGTTAAAATAAATATTTACATTAAGGAGGAAATTGCTTTTTCCAATAACGATGCGTTATCTTCATTAAAATCCAATTCTTTGTTAGGATCTGAATTTGAATCTGATGGGAAATCCGAAGATCTAAAAAATTCCGAAAATAAGCTACATGTCACAACTGACATGGAATTTGTTTGTATCACCAATACAAGACCGGATGTCAAAACTTTGGTAGAATCGACCAGTAAATCCTGGAAGAAAAAGAATATTTTCATCGTATCGGGATCAGATTCATTGAAAGTTAGTGCATCAAATTCCATCGCATCACTTCAAAAGAATATTCTAACGTCCAAAAACCAGGTTGATGAAATATATCTTCATTCTGAATCATATGGATGGTAAAAGAGTGTGTAATCGTAGTATTCTTTGCAAAAAAATGTAATAAGATATTATTTTGTTTAAAAACTGGCTACCATCTCAAGTTAAGTCATGGCAATTCACAAATCCCTTCTTCAAAAGTTATCTTTTCAGTGAATCTGTTTTCCAGCTGAAAAGTGATTGCATGGAACATAGAAAACTGTAAAAAGAAACATCGAGGCTCCTTTTTTGGCTACATTTAGAGCGAGCCAGTCAAGTCTGAAACTCGGATGTACATCGGCAATTAAACCCAAAGAAAAGTGGTAAATGATGAGGCACTAGATATTTTAGCAAGTCGCCACCTTCAAATTAATCGAAGCAACCACATTTGAACTGCTCTTACAGTCGAGGTTTTCATTTGGTTAAATTAGATCATTCTATAAGTTACTAGCGAGAAATTGCACGAATATTTTGTTTAACCGCTTCCTTTCAAGGTGATCAACCGCAAATTTTCTTTCGCTAACGGCTGAAATAAAACAGGAGACGCTACGGAGTCAGTGACCAACAGCGGAGAGTAACACGAAGCCCATAGTGAAGCCTTTTCGAAGAAGCTATAGCGGGTTGGCCGGCAGTGGGCCCACTGTCGGTACTTTACAAACCCTCCCCGGCATTAGCGCATCAACGCATGTGCACGCCGCGCCAACTGCACTTGTGGATCGAGGCTCAATGATTTGAATGGAGCGAAGCAATGTTTTTCTTGTGTTTTGAATTAGTTTGCGGCGCAAACAAACACGGCAACGGTTTCCTATTGCGGGAAACCCTGATGCTTGCACGGCTCCAACAGCATGGCTCGGGTGTTTTTTTCAGCTCAATTAAAGCGACAGCACCTGAGCGGTAAATCGGTATTGAAAACCTTTACTTTCTCTGTTCATATATATAAATAGTCTGTAGTTCCATGTTTTGGTCACGACATGGATAATTCTCCACTTTTCTAAAAAAACTTCAGCTCTGATTTTTTGTACCAGCTCAGAAAGCTACTAACAAATATGAGATTGAGTTATTCCATCTTGTTATCCACACTTTTAACAGGTGCGTATGCTGCACCAATGCCTGAAGCAGAAAATGCTTCCAACACTCCAACATGTACCATTCTTAATGCAGAAACCTTTTACTCAACAAACTATGTTGCATTCTTAACTCCGGAATCCTCTTCTTCTGTTAGTTCTTCTTTGGAACCATCATCTGCCACCTCTTCGTCCACTTCAACTTTGTCATTCATTTCAACCTCTTCAACTTCCTCATCCATCTCAACTACTTCAACTACTTCTACTACTTCTACTACTTCTACTACTTCTACTACTTCTACTACTTCAACTTCCTCATCCATTTCTACATCTTCAACTACTTCAACGACTCCTACCACAACCTCAACTACTCCAACAACTCCAACCACAACCTCTTCAACCTCTTCAACTACTTTATCTAGTTCAACTACCTCAACTAAACACGCAGCAATTGCAACTGAAATTGCAGTTTATTATGGTCAAAATGTTGCCGGACAGTTTGACTCGACCGAAAGTCAAAAATCTTTATATGAATACTGCTCAGAGGACACAGAGGCTGATATTTACCTTATTTCCTTTTTAACTCAGTTTGGCAGCGATAGAACTCTTGTTTTAAATATGGCAAATGTATATTCTTGGGATTCAACTCTTGAAACGGTAGACTCTTCTAATATCAATGCTGGTATTAAACTATGTCAGTCAAAAAACAAAAAAGTTTTTATTTCTATAGGTGGTCAAGATTACGGTAACTATGGTCTTGACAGTGATGATGATGGAACTGAACTAGCTACACAATTATGGAATTACTTTGGTGGTGCTGCCGCAGATCCTTCTTATGTTAGACCTTTTGGTGATGCTATTGTTGATGGTTTTGATTTTGATATTGAAACACAAGATTCAACCGGTTATGTTGCTTGTGTCGAGAAATTAAGAACATATTTTGAAGGACAAACAAAAGATTATTATATTTCCACAGCTCCTCTCGCAACAGCTCCTCTTTCATATGCACTTGATACTTTCCCAACCAAAGAATTATTAGAACAAGCAAATATTGATTATGCATTCGTTCAATTTTACAATAACGATGTACAAGGTATTGCAGCATCAGGCTTCAACTGGGATCAATGGGCCACATATGCAGAAACTACGATTTTGAATAAAGACATCAAATTGTTTGTTGGTGTTCCAGGTAGTGATTTAGATAATACAGCAAATGGTGATCACGGCTATGCTTCACCATCCGTCATTGAAACAAAAATAACAGATATCGTTTCCCCTAATAGTGCAAACTTCGGTGGTATTTCAATTTGGGACTTAAGTCGTGCAGTTCTACCTATTGATGGAGGTAAATCTTTTCTCAACAGCATTGTGGACGTATTTGCAGATGTTAACAAAAATTAGTTGCTAGCACATTTTTGATACCAATTTACACAATTTTCTTCTTCTTTCTTTCAAAATCATTCATATTCAAATGTTTTTCACCTATTTTTTCTTTCGTTCTATTTTTTAATTTGATTATTCTACAGAGGCTTTATTCTTGATACAAACTCTTGATTTATTTGGAACATAAATTAAGAATCACTATATCTGAACAAGTCATCGTCATGATTCCCCTATTTACTATTGGCAACCCCTTTCCCTCTACTTACCCATTTTTAATTTCAGTTTCTTCTCTTACATTCGTTTTTTTACAATCATATGTATCAACATAGATATTATAACATTAGTTTCCTGTAATTTACTCCATGAAACCAAATCACATAGAATTAGCCTCCTTCCCTAGTCATATTCCCCGGCGCAATTAACAGATGAAAAATACTCACCATATGAATCCGCATAACACGTTTTATCTACTAGAGATGATAGCAATTGCTGGATAAAAGCATGCCCAGCGGCCGGCCATTCGTATCAATATGTGAGGCACGCCGGCATTTTCAACATCATTAGACGCTGCTCCTAAATCTGAACTGAGAATCTGTTGGCTTATAATCAGTCTCGGGGTGAATTGAATTGAAGATAGTATAGATCGTGTTTTAGTGACCTCCCTGACGAGCATTTGCACATCTACATACATTCGAGTTTCAAGCATTAAAGTTGGACCAAAATTTTAGTTGCATTGTTCAAAAAGATGATCTAACATAATTTGATCCAACAATAAAAAATGCTACTCCCAATTTCTAAGAGTTTTTCTAGATTGCAAAATCCTTTTTAATAAACAACCAATATGATGGAGTTGCGTTTTAACGATAGACATCTTTTGGTAATTGTTTTTTTTCTTTCTACTAAATTTCACGTTTTTCATAATCTTTTATATGATTCTTTTCATCAGGGCTTTTTACATACACTTTTGCGCAAACTGTAGGCTTCAACGTGAGACAATCATGGTTCCCAACTTTTTGGGGGGCTGCACGAAAAGTTTTGGCAGGACACAGGTTTTAAGCAGGATTTGGGGGCTGGAAGTGGTTTAAGAATAGGGGTATGTAATGTTATTACTATAAATTGGGGATTTACTGTAGAAGGAGTACGTTGACTGAATTCTATAAGATGTGCTGGACGTACGGTATTACTTGTTTTAAGAATAGAACGGTAATGTAAGCAGTAAATTGTCAAGAATAATATTAAATCAAAGTTTAAAAAGTAGAACTGAACATAAAAAAACATTGATGTTAGTCAAAACTCCGGTGTGGCACGTTTTGTTTGATTTATCCTGCACTATTTAATGTTTTTGGCCCGAAAGAAAACTTATTGCGACCGCCGTTTCTTATTGCATAAGATGGTACTTGTTTCAAAC
>JAKTVB010000125.1:0-15716 GCA_030556995.1 Pichia gijzeniarum
GCGCAGACGCACGCGCCACAAGTGTGCTTGCCCAGTTGCGCGACAGCTTACGTAAGCTGCTGATTTGAACTTTAGTCACGTGCGTTGTCACGTGCGGCCACCGCAACTCTGTTTTTTGTCGCAAACTCTTGTAATCGTAATCGTGTCGCCGTCGCCCTCCGTTTTTTCCCTTTCAAATTTGAAACGCCAGATTTTGGTTGATGCTCAGCAGCGTTTGTGTGCATCCTTCTGCTGTGCTCAACGTGCAAGGTACATCTCACCAATTTCCACCGTTGTTCCCTTCCCCTTTTTGCTATTGCTGCCTCTAGAACCAACGATGTCTGCCGCTGAGACCACACCTGCTCCTGATCTTGCTCCTGCCCTGGACTCCGATGCTGCAGCATCTGCACCCGCATCTGCCCCTGAATCCCTTGACCACGCAATGTCCTCCAGCCAGGTTGAAGAACTATACCCGATCGCTTTACTCATGGACGAACTACGACATGACGATGTCGCCAGTCGTGTCCTAGCAATGAAGAGACTGGATACCATAGCCATCGCTTTGGGTCCGGAAAGAACTAGAGTCGAATTGATACCTTTCCTTGAAGACGTCATTCCAGAGGATGAGGATGAAGTCATTGCAATTGCAGCTGAGGAACTGGGTAATTTTGTTCCTTTGGTCGGTGGCCATCAATATTCCACAATTTTGATTCCAGTCCTAGAGAAGGTGTCTGCCTGTGAGGAACCAATCGTTAGGGAAAAGGCCGTGGATTCTTTGAATAAAATCAGCCAATCTTTATCCGTCGATCAAATCAAGGCTAATTTCATACCACTGATCAACAGGTTGGCTAAGGAAAGGTGGTTTTCTCTTCACATAGCCGCAACGGGTCTATTCAAGTCCATCATACTCAAAGTAGGAAGCAACGATAGATCGGATCTAATGAAACTATATTTGGACCTAATCCGTGATGACTCTCCAATGGTCAGAAAGGCTGCTGCTAAAAACTTACCGGATTTGATTGATACCTTGTGTAGCCATTTCCATTCAAGGGAAGATTATGACAACCTCAACTGGAATTTAATCATGAGTATGTACGAATCTTTGGTCAACGATGGACAAGATTCGGTCAAGTTCTTGTCAGTCGATGTGCTTATATCAATCTTAAAATTCTTAAAATCGAGTAACGATCACACTCAAATTGATGACTTATTTACAACTCTGATTACTCTGATCAATGATCCAAGTTGGAGGGTTAGATACATGGTTGCCGATAGATTTGATGATTTAACAATCAATCTCGATACCCCCAGTTTAACCTTGAAGTTGGTTGCAAACTTGATTTCTCTGATGAAAGACAATGAGGCCGAGGTGAGAAAGGCAATCTCCAAGCAACTGCCCGGTTTCGCCAAATTGGTCAATATTGCAGATTTGGACAATAACGACGAAAAAATAGTTTTAAAAGAAATCATTCCAGTTGTAAACCAATTAAGCATGGATGAATCCGAGAATGTTAGAAGTGCATTGGCAAGCGAAATTACAAATTTGGCGCCAATTCTGGGCAAAGATTTGACAATCGAATACTTGCTACCAATTTTCGTCGAGATGTTAAAGGACGAATTCAGTGATGTGAGATTAAATATAATTTCGAATTTACAAATTGTCAACGAAGTTATCGGTATCCAACTGTTGTCGGAGAGTTTAATGCCTGCAATCACCGCTCTCGCCCAAGACAAATTGTGGAGAGTTAGATTGGCAATAATTCAGCAAATTCCCTTGCTGGCAGAGCAATTGGGCATTTCCTTTTTCGACGAAACTTTGGGTCAATTATGTATGGATTGGCTGTGGGATCCAGTTTATTCAATTAGAGAAGCGGCTGTTCTGAATCTGAGACAACTGACTGAATTTTTTGGTGAGGATTGGAGTAAGGATGAAATCATCAATAAAGTTCTAGAGAAAAAATCATCAAAAGAGTTTGATAATTTCATTTGCAGAATAACGTGTTTGTTCACATTCGATAGTCTCATCGATGTCGTCAAACCTGAAACTGTGAAGGATTATCTATATCCTTTCATCAGTGAATTATCAAAGGACAAAGTCCCAAACATCAGATTCAATGCCGCAAAATCCCTATACAAAGTTGCCAATTCACTCGTGGCCGATTACAAAGATTTGGTGCTGGACGAAATCAAACCAACTCTGGAAAACCTGTTGAACGATGACGATGAAGACGTCAGATTCTTTGCTCAAGAAAATCTATCAAATCTAGAAAAACTTTTATAGGTAATCATTTGCATTGAAGGACGGTTAATCAATTTAAATACTGAAGTATATATACTAGACTGTGTACAACGAGTTTGTCATACCACGTAAACGCTTATTTTGTAGCCTTGCATCTCCACATTTCTGTTGTGTCGCCGAAGCGTTGGTGTTTTTGGAAAAATGATTTTTTCGTCCCGTCAGCTAACCATTTAAAAAGGTGGCTGGTCCACGTTTGGCGGTTTTACCACATCTGCAACCCTCTTCTTAGATCTGTTTTACATTGGAGGGTAAAGAGAGCTTCAAGAAAAAATTGTGGAGGGTCAAACCATACATTTGTGCTTCCTGAGTCAAGCCATGCCCAATGATGGACAAGGTTTAGTGACGGAGGCCTTAGTGTTGAACAAAAAGATTATGATTTCAACAAGAAAAAGTCTATGATTTCAAAAAGAAAAAGATGATTTTAAAAAAAAACCACAGCGTCAAATGATGGATGTGATTAACAAGTAGTCATAATTGTTTGAGCTTTAGATTCGAAATAACACCACTTCGTAGTTTTGATTCAGGTGGAACAAAAGTGATCTTAACAATCGAAAGTTCTAATTTTGCTAAAATAAATATTGATGGAGAGTGGCAATTCACCAAAATTTTACTAAATGATTCATTGACAAGGTCGTCAGTTATCAAGGAAGTAAAAACATAATGTACATGTACCAAAAAAGGTAAGAAACAATGGAACAAAACGCTAAGTGTCTTGCAATTTTCCAATTGGACGCGACCGAGTTTTTATCCAATGTCGACATCCGATGCTAGCGTTACCCTCTTCCTTAGTATGGTTATAGCTTTATTTTAAAACACAAATCCAATCTTATTTTTTATATACTACATTGTAATATAAAAGTAAAGTGTAAAAGAGAGTATTTGACTTAGAAAAGTTGTTTCAAGTCGTAAATGATTCAGAAAGGTAGTGTCAGGTTATAAATGATTTATAGAATTTTCAGGGATTATTTGAAACACAGCGTCAGCTTATAGATGATTTGAAGAATTTTCAGGGATTATTTGAAACACAGCGTCAAATGAGGGATGCTTATCAAAAATTTCACAATTCAAGTTTGTGAAGACTTTGACTGCAAAAAGTTGCACATTATCATTTACCCATATGTTTTGATGAGTACCCACCGGAACAGGATTGACAGTTGAAGAAAAGCAGTATTCAGAAAGACCGCTTTCGGCTTTTCGCCATATTCGGCTGATATGATGAGCTTGGTATGTGATTAACAAGTCCTCAACATCATCCAACTTGAATTTGTAAGCTTTTATAATTTTAATGAATTGCCACTTTCCATCAATATTTAGCTTAGCAAAATCCGAACCTTCGATTGTTAAGATCACCTTTGTTTCTCGTGAATCGAAACTACGATGTGGTCTTATCTCCAATCCAAAGTTTATACAATTGTGACGGATTGTAAACTCTTGGACTGCTTCAACATTTCCAGGTTTTGTGGCTTGGTTCGAGGCACATTGTAGCAATCTTTGTCCGTTACCATTGTATTTAAGATTAGTTTACATTTTCTAAAAGTCTTGTAAACTATTCTTTTATTCAAAGATTTGAACGCATTGCCGTTAGAGCTGACAAAATTTTTTGTAGTTTTGCATGCCCTCTCCATCACAAAACACCAGTTGTCCAAAAAGTTGACAACATTTTTCCACTTGTCAAACACGTGAAGAAACTGGTGAACCGGTAAACTAAAAATGTCATTCAAAAAACTTAGCTGACTTTGCTCCTTCAACGACTGGAAATTTTCAAGCAAAATATTAAATGATTTTTTAAGACTTTTCTCTTTATTATTTTCAGAGGGATCCAAAATCTCATGAGGAATAAGAAGAGAAGAGAAAGCAACCATATAACAATTCAATTCAATCAAACCATTAGTGATTCTAATAAAATCGTTTTCAGGAAAAATTTCATCCCCTGTGGTTAAATCGATGTCTTTGAAAAGTAAACTGAAATTACCACTAAGTGCTCTCAAATCAATAGCTTTGATTTTACTCGTTCCCATATTTTCTGTGAAAGCGTCAATCAAATCTTTTGGTTCTTCAAACACATTTAATCTACTTTTGTTCTGACTCCTTCCTTAAACGTTTTATAGTCTTCTTTGTTTAGATTTCTAAAGTCCCGATGGGTAATACCCTATTTATACGCTTTGCAAAACTGTTTCCATAAGCTGTATGCACGTAGTCAGGAGATAAAAGCCTCATAAAATCCAGGCTATCGTGAAGAAAATCGGCTTTCACTCTCCATTCATTAGGTATTCTGCACACCCTCTTCCCTTTTCTCGTTACAGCTTGGACACTGAACGGAGTCTTTATCCTCGAAGAAATAGTTGAAGAGCATTCAAGGGCAGAGGTCGAGAATTTTGTTACCAGCAAGCTTGCATTCACCCAACGCTCTGTCGTCGTTCCCAGATCCCTTCCAATTATTCTTCCCTCTTTTAACCTTTCCCTCAACTAAACCTTACGCTTTTCGATAGAATTGTAAAACTTCCACTCTCAACGCTTGATTCGAAACGGGGTTGAAAAGTATTTCAGAAAAAAAAATTAAAAAATGTTTCCACGTGAAAGAAAAGCGAAGATTCGGAATGGTCAGAATCCAAATAGTCAGTAGCGGGATGAACTTGTTCGAACCTGCATAGATTGCACAATTGGAGAATAAAATTGTTTTTCTTCCGCTGTCACTATGTTAACTTTACCGCAGCTTTCTTCTCCCTCTTTTTCTTTCACCGCTTCAAATTTATTGTCAAAATGTAAATACTAGGGATTACTGACTGATGCGTATTGTGACATCGTCACAACACAGTCGTGGCAGCAATCACCGGAAAGCCGAAACCAAGAAAAGTCCGGTGTTGACAAAATGAAAAAATATTTTGACGCAGTCGTGAGCGAAAATTGTCTTGAATGTTGTTGACGAAAAGTCTTACACGTCTTCTAGCAATTCTTCCGATTTCATAAAGTTACCTAACTGACTCATTTCTAGACATACAGCCTATAACGCACCGAATGTGCTGTAAAATCATCTTTATGTGTGACAATGTCATCATAATACATTATAAGGATCATTGTAGGTATCGCTTTGAGCAATCTCAGAATTCCCAGAACGCTCAGGATTTCCAGTAATATCACAAGAACTTGAAGGGTGGTTGCCTTTGGTAGCAGCTAATTGTTTCTGCTCAGATTGGGGCTCACTCCTTTTATGAATTTGCATCACCAGCTTATTTTTCTCATTTTTATGAGAAAAAGTTTGAAAACGAAATATTATAAGGTATTAAAATCGATTAGATAAGGTGAATGAAAATGGTAATCACCATTTTGGCGTTTCCACTGAATTTATTCCAATTATCTTTTTCAAAATGCTTTTTGCCAAGACTCGTGTTGTTTTCTTGAGAAACACGAGTTTCGTGAATGGACTTGTGTAGGTTACTTACTGGGTTTAATTTCCAGTCTGAAATTATTATCTTATTTGTTTTGAAAAGCTGTGTATCAAAGATACAGTTACAAAAGTTTCAGCTCAAATAAAATGATTTATTGTTGCAATTGCTTTAGTAAGACGTGCATGATAAACTTCTTACTTGCTTAAAAAAAATATACATTTCTGTGATTGTACAATAGATTTTTATAGGTCACATCCAATAAAACTAGACTTTTTTTCAAAAAACTTAAATTTAGTTTTTAAACAAATTTGCTTTCTTTCCTTGATTCGCATAAAATTTCATCTTTTTCAATGTCAAGAACATTGGGATCGGAGTCGGTGTCAGAATCAGAATGCGTCTTTGTTGGATTTTTGACAAATAAGACCATTATAATGAGAACAACTACATGGAAACCCATGACAACATAAAACACGTTTTGAAACTTATGGTGTATTGTCTTTTTCATTTCATCGTTAGTTGCAATTTGTAAATTTCCTACAATAGATGGAACTAACGCATTTCCGATACTCAACAATACTTGTGAACAGGTCTGGTAAATACCGTTGACAACACCTTGAAGATGAAGTGGGGTGTTTTCAACAACTGCACCAGTATAAATATTGAAAAACATATTCATTCCATAGCCATACATGATTAAAGAAACAAAACCAAACTTCCAATAAGAATTGTGGATTCTGTAATTTGTACGTGAATACCAAATACAGCCACCAAGTGTTAATGCTGATGAAAGAATAAACATTTTTTTCAGTCCAATCTTTTGATAATAGGAAGGCCTGTAGATTACTGCACCGAGGACGAAACCACATGTCATTGGGAATACTTTCAACGCTGCAATAATTGATGATGCGTTTTCAATAAATGTATAGTATTGAATGCCAAGTGCAAGCATCATAATAAATGTCGCATAATATACACCACAAACAAGTAAGAATGGAAGAAAGTTTGGTATTTTCACAATTTCAGGTGGGAACAAAAGGTCCAATTGAAGTCTCCAATCTGATTCAGGATTCTGATTTGCATGTATTCTTTGAAACCGTTTAATGTAGAAAACTTCAAAAGCCAAGGCAGAAACAAAGGTGAAAAATCCAACAATCACTGGAACGTATGCTTTGGCAAGTTTCCAGTTATCACCACCTTCAGTTAGTCCAAGAATTATTAAAAGCACACCGACAATGACTAAAAAGGCAGCAATATAATCCAAATTTTTTATACTCATTTCTGAATGTCCTTTAGTTTTTTCAATTGGAATTATCAAAAACAATAAGATGATATCGCAAACGAATCCAAAAGCAAAAACAAAATAGAAAAAGCCTTTATATCCAATTGAGCATTCTGAAAATGCGCCACCTAAAATCAGACCGAGTCCTAAAGTACCAGTTAATGAAACAACAAAGCCGATAATTGCAAGTGTTAAATATTTAGCATATTCACCCGTAAAATAGTTTGCGGCTAATGCAATGGTGGAAGGAACTAAAGCAGATGCTCCAACACCCTGAATGGCTCTGAAAACAATCAAGGTGATGATTGAAGTGTGTGGAAGACATGCACAAATGAGTGCGCAGATCCACAGGACAGTTAGGCCAATCAGGTATAGATTATGAGGACCGATGATATCCGATATTTTACCCGAAGTCATAATAAAGGAGCCAAGAGTCAATGCATAACCAGATAATACCCAACTCGCAGTTGACGAATCGGTGTTGAAAGCTTTTTGAATATCTGCTGCCATGGTTAAAGCAGATGATGAGTTCAAGTTATCAAGGGCAGTTGCCAAAAGAATGATAAAATAAACTACAAAAACGTTTCTTTTCTCCAAAGGAACGATTGTTCTTGCCCATAGAACTGACTCTTTGATTTTACTTATTGGGTTAATCATGGCTCGTTCTTATTTGTGTTGTTGATAGAAATTGATAAGAGTATTCATTTTTTTATCGATTTTGCAAACTACAAATCAAAACGACACTTCCGTACTTACTTATATATAGAGCATTCCACGTGAGTTAATCTCTATTTGCCCTACAAATGATTAGTCATTCTTCACCACAGTTTCAAGTGGTAGCAAAAATGAAGCAAAACTACAGGTGAGGAGGGAAATTTTAACATCGCACTGCCGGAGTTTGAAAGTGAACGACATGGTTACCGCCGTGTGCTGTTTCCCCAACAGAAACAGGATGGGATACGTATTCACTGTACGGGCTTTGAACTGGAGGTGTCCATGTTGGAGAAAGACGTAGGATTGAGAGGATTGTAGACAATTACAAGAATGTGATGAAAAAGGCTACCGAAAGTTCGTTAAAAATATCTTAAGCAACAATTTGGGAATATGGTGAAACTAAAATGCCTCCAAAAAGTGCAAAGGCCGCAAACCGCTAATAAGCTCTAGACTGTATGCCGTCGGCTACCAAAAGGTAATCAAATCAATAATCTATTTTGTTGTGTGCAGTTTAAAAATTCATTCAGAAGTCTCAAAAAAACCTCTTCTTACGTTTTTTATCAAGAACAGCAAATCTGGCCTTTATGTTACCTGTGTGCCCTCTTGTCTTTTTTTCTTTAAATGCTACCAACGGGTCGGAAAGCAGGTGTATCTTTGAAAAAAGAGAGACCTGAACATTCATATTATTAACATTTCTTTCTGGGTTGCCTGAAAGTAAAGATGGCAGACTTGAAAATTTTATACCTATATTATGCTTCTTTTATTTTACTGACGTTTTGTTGAAAATCAACTGTAAAACTAGTGAAGAAAAGATATATCAAGCTTACATGGACGATAGGTGCATTTGAATTACCTTTGGGCCTCTCAAACATTGCTTCTCCTGTTTTTCAAAGTGCCAACTTTTTTTGTACAAATTACTGCATAGAAAGAATATTAAAAGCGTTGCATTGTTCTAAACTTGGATAGATCAAATTGACTAGTTTCTTCTATCGAAATGGGCTGTCACACTTAACCCATCAGTAACGATAGTTTTGAAGGCGCCTATGACTCCATGCTAATTATCAGTCTACTCTTTTATCAATGCCAGGTCAAAATAAATGGGCCATAAACAAGCATGACAAAACTCTAACACGATGTGAAGCACTCGGATAAATCAAGTAATCACACATATCAGAAAATTACTCTTTTTAAAATATCGTTGCAGTTTATTACGGGATTGTGGTTGCGCTGCGTCTAAGGAAAGCGTGCCAGCTTTTGAGATTAGTTATTTGAGACCAAACTTTACCGCTAGAGGCTTTTCAGCAAAGCGGTGTGGTGTGGTGTGTTCAAGCAAACCCACATACAAAAATCGTCCTACAAAGCATTTCCAGTTGCTTGTGAAAAAAAAGGTTTATAACTTCGCCGTGTCTTGTTTTGCCCTATAACGGGAACGTTTCTATACGTCTATGTCTATCTATGGTTGATTATCTAACAGCCTTAATCAGCATCGGAATCATTCCTGCAGTTGGCACCATGTACGCTCTATGACCGGTTGCAATGATGAAAGCCTTGATTTCACCAGAGTGGGAGGCACTGTACACAACGTCGTCGTCGACATAGTCAGCGCTACCAAAAACAAGCTGTAAGAAGGAATTGGCCCTCAGGGCTTGCTGGTGAACCGGTTCTCTCCAATCGTCCTTGTAGTAAATGTCCTCACTGACAAATCCTTGCTCGAACTCGAACCCCCATCCCTTCATTCTTTCACTAAAAACTTTCCTGTCTGACCTTTTGTCGCATAAATGTAAACCGATTGTTTCTCTCAAGTTTTCAATGATTAATGGTCTCAACCTTTCTTTGCCACTTAGTAATTTCTTCGGGTTGGAGTCGTTATATAGGGTGATTCCATCCATGGTAATGGTCAAAGTCTGCGCACTTCTGGTGAATGGGGAGCAAAATAGCTTGGAGGGGACGGGACAGCCTTGAGCGATTTCCTTGGCAAACGACTCATTCATCAGTTTGGCCTGCAATTGGCCCTTTTCGGTCAGGAATGGATCAGGCGCCCATTCCATGTAATAACCATCCGGGGTGACTGCTCCGGGCAAATGCGAATAGTGATCATTCCAGGCATCAATACCCCAAATGCCAACCGCCTTGTTGTGGTAACCCTGACCGTGCCTTGCACAAAAAACCAGTTTGTATCTCTCTTTGGACTTGTCCTTGACGGAGGCATTCAACGCTTTCAACTTTTCGATCAAGGCGGGCCAGGACGGTTTCGCAAGTCCAAAGTGGTCGTCCACGGCATCGTAAGTAGAGTCGTCGGTGTCTGCGGATGATTGCTTGAAGAATCCTGGAACGATGGAGAAGGACCATTCGTGAGATCCTCGAGACTTCAAATTGCTCAGCTGTTCGTTATAGGCATCGAGCTCGTGCTGCGGGATGATGGCGTCGAGCTTGTCGTTGAGGCTGGGCTGGATAAGTGACATTGCTTTGGTTTGGCTGGTGGTAGCTTAATTTGACACTTGTTGTAGTGCTGGTTGAGGCAAATGGCTCCGGAGTTGTTTCTGGCGATGACCCGTGTCTGAGCAATGCAGAATGCAGCAAGCAGTCCGCAACCGCAAAAGGCAAAGTGTAAATAGAGGGGCGGGCAGCCTTTTATTTGCCATCTTCGGGCTTTTGGGTTTCTGGGCTTCTGAGCTGTTGTTGCTGTTGGAACTAGACATCAGCAATTTACAACACTTGACATGGCGTCCTTCTTGCAGAACCACTTCAGTGGGTCGGCAATCCCGACAATCCGTTCCACGAGGGCGTTCAGAAGAAACCCGGACTCGGTTCCTCCCTCCCCGGTGCCACACGCAACTGCCCAGCAGCTTCACCAAGCACAAGCTCCAGTCCAGGCACAACAAGTGACAAATCACCGTGAGATCAGAAGCTATGCCGAACAAACCCTGGGATCCGGCTCGTCGCTTGCCAAGGCCGTCAAGTTGCCCAAAGGCGAAGACGTCAACGAATGGCTGGCCGTCCACATAGTCGACTTCTACAACCAGATCAACATGTTGTACGGTACCATCACGGAGTTCTGCTCCCCAACGACGTGTCCACGCATGATCGCCACCCAGGAGTACGAGTACCTCTGGCAGGACCCAATGCACAGAAACGGCAAGCAGCCTGTGTCGATGAGTGCTCCGGGCTACGTGGAAGCCTTGATGGAGTGGATCCAGGGCTTTCTTGATGACGAAACCATCTTCCCCACCAAAATGGGTGTCCCGTTCCCGAAACAGTTCCCCGTGTTGGCCAAGACCATCATGAAGAGGCTGTTCAGGGTCTACGCACACATGTACTGCCACCACTTTGACGAAATCAACGAGTTGGGCTTACAGACCCATCTGAACACGAGCTTAAAGCACTTAGTCTTGTTCTGCAGAGAGTTTGACCTGCTGTCCAGGAAGGACTACGGACCATTGGACGAATTGGTGGAGAGGATGCTGGAGGACGGCCAGCCTCAAGCATAATCGCCAGGCGTGGTCTGTTCTCCTGCTGTTATATGTATAGCATACAGATGTCATTTTACACCTCTTACACCGCTGTTTTGTAGCGGTATACACATACCTTCTTTCTATACCTCTTTCTATACCTCTCTTTGCAGACAAAATGTGCCATTTCCTGCCAGTGCGGGGTATCGGCGTGTCCGAAAATATGCATTGTCTACCTTATCACAATCTTCTACCGCCTCTTCTTCTCCCAAACAATATCACACACGTCCAAGGCAATGACACACGTCCACAGAGAGCGATCCGTTTCCCCAAATACAGGTGCCCTGCAGGAGAGCCCGTTTTCCGCTGCAAGCAACGCCAGCACGGGCGGACACAGCTACAACGCAATGTCAGAACGTGTCCCAAAAAAGCAGCTGCAACAACAACAACTGCAACAACTGCAGCAGCATCAACAACAGCAACAACTACAACAACATTCACAACAACAACACCAGTTTGACAACCCATTTGCCTTGTCCAATGTATCCGACTCAGCCATCTACACCACCGACGATGAGGACAACTACTCCATCAAAAAAGAGGAGCTTGACTCTGTCAGCTGGAATGCTGACAAGTTCCAATCACGCCCGTTGACAGACACCCCTGTGTTTTCTGCCGTCGAACTACAGGATCTTAAGGACTTGGACTTGAATTTAGACGGCGCAGACGCTGAACACAGACAAATGCTGAATGGCCTGATTCCTAATCCAATGCAACGAATCGACTCCGACAAAGTGGCCGAATTACCCAACTTTTCTAGGGCAGAACGTGCCTATTCAATTGCTTCCACATCCGTGTTTGATATTCCAGGGCAGACCATTTCCAAGAATTTACCCGACGGGGGGTCCTATTTCTCCACTGGCGATCGGTTGGTGGTGGTTCTGGTGGGGTTACCGGCTCGTGGGAAGTCGTATTTGAGTAACAAGCTTGTTAGGTATTTAAATTGGATACAGATCAATGCCAAAATATTCAATGTCGGAGCAACAAGGCGGCTCAAATGCAAACAGAGCTTGAGCCAGGGTCCAAGTGAACAGGATGCTTCCTTCTTTGCACCAAATAACGAACATTCGGTTGCGCTACGTGATGCATGGGCATATGAGACGTTGGATGCATTACTCGATTATCTACTCAACGAGAACGGGTTTGTTGGTGTGTTCGATGCAACCAATACGACCATCAAGCGAAGGAAAATGGTGTTGCAGCATATCAACGAACGCAGTCGGGGGAAGTTGAAGGTGTTGTTTCTCGAAAGTATATGCAACGATGAATCATTGATTGAGAAAAACGTGTTGCTCAAGCTTCAGGGCCCCGATTACAGAAACCTGGATCCAGTGATGGCAAAAAAGGATTTTTTGGCAAGGTTGGCAAACTACGAAAAGGTATATGAGACGATTAGCGATGCGGAGGAGAAGAATCCGGAGTTTCAGTACATTCAGATGATCGATGTGGGCAGGAAGGTCATCTCCTGCAATATCAATGGATACATTGCATCGCAAATAATCTACTATTTCCTTAATTTCAACTTGAATGACCGACTAATCTTTGTCAGTAGGCATGGGGAGTCCTATGATAACGTTACAGGAAGGATCGGTGGCGATTCGAATTTGACGGATCGTGGTCGTAGATATGCGGTGGCGCTTGAAAAGTTTGTCAACGAAAAGAAGAGAGAGTTCAACAATTCTAAAGACCAGGCGAAAATTACGGTCATAAGCTCGATGTTGAAACGATCGATTCAGACTGCGGAACCGTTTAATGACCCGAACAAATACGACGTGAAACAGTTACGTCTCTTGAACGAATTGGGGTCGGGTAAGTTTGAAGGAATGACGTATCAAGAAATCCAGCAGTTGTACCCACAAGAATTTGAAGATCGGATTCGGGACAAGTTGAACTACAGATACCCGGGCATTGGCGGCGAGTCGTATCTGGACGTGATTGGGCGGTTGAAGCCGGTAATCAACGAGGTGGAACGGAGCAAGTCGCATTTATTGATCATCTCCCACAGGGTGGTGTGCCGGATCTTGATGGGGTACTTCCTCAATCTCTCGAACGAGTCTATCAGCGAGTTGGATGTGCCATTGCATTCGGTGTACACGTTCGAGCCGAAGCCGTTTGGGGTGTTGTGGCATTTGTGGGAGTACGACGAGGTGGAGAACCGGTTTCTAGAAATCAACTTGGATAAAAGTGGAGAGGCCAGCAACAAAAATGGCAATAGCAATGGCAATGGTGCTGTCAATGGAAATGTCAATGTCAAGACTGTCAAGCAGGTCGGGTTGGCGTATCGTGAGCGCAAGTACAGCGTTATACCGACGGCACCATTGGGGTCGGGGAACTTGAGTGTTAGCAGGAAGAGCAGTTTCCGGAGTTCCTCGAGCAGCAAGAGGATGCCTGTGAGGAACAACAATCGGATATGAAATTAAATTAATCAATTATTCTGGAAATGGCGTATACATGAAGGTCAAATGTTTGATTCGTAGGCGGTAAAAGAAAACTAGTTAAATGAGAGTTACAGAACAATAAAAGACAATGAAAATTGATGTAAAGTATTTCCAATCGCATGACTGGCGTTCAATAGGTGGTTTTTGATGCAGATATTTTTTTTGCCACGATGAGTAACCATTTTTTATTGATTGTCCTGGTTTTTATCAAGTAAGCCAACAAAGTCTTTAATAAAGCTGTTTAAAGGAGTATAGGCTGTCGAATTCTACCAGCGTCTGACCTCCTTCGACATGGTACCGATTAACTCCGCTACCGCGACGAGCATGATGAAGCGATCCAAGAGTGTAACTAGTACAGCAGCCATGGTTGATCATACACTCTTGATAGGCCGCCGGGACAGTTTAAGTCTCACACAATCCACTATACTACTACTATCATAGTACACAGTGACGGCTTCGTTGGTTACCCTTTAATAGCTTTTCAGGATATGATAATACATTCATTCTCCCGTAGTGTTTGTCTAACTGTTTTTGTTTGTCATTATCACATGGACTGAGCTCATCATCTATAACCAAGATTGATTCCTTAATGCAGTCATCTGCAGGATGCGTCACTGTTCAACCACTTCTTCCTATAGCATATTGATCGAAGGTTAAATTAGTATACGCCGCACCAGCTATTTCCTTTGGCCCGTCAAAACGTTCGGCAGACCCGACGTCAAAATCTTCAGTGTCGATATCAAAAGAATCAGCTGTTATAGACACCGTCATGGATTTACTGTCAAATAACGCCACACTTGCAATCTAGTTAAATAACTTGTTTCAATAATTAGTCTGGTTAATTGGCTTCGCCAGTAATTCAAAAGCACACAGCCATTACTGTCAAACGAATAGCCGCTAACAGTTAACCCACCGATAGAAATTATACCAACAACAAAATGGTAAGCCTAACTAAAAAAGACCTATGGTTTTGCGATATTTATTGGGTCGAAAAAGCAGAAAGTGTGCCCAACTGACAAGAAACTTCTGAAGATAAAAGCTTACGGCATTCACAAGGGGCGCATAGAAAGACAACTTTCTGTTAGGTGGTGATGTGCTTTGTCTCAGAGGAAGATTTTTGCCAATTTCAGCCAACTTTTTGCTGCACTTTATGCTGCCAGCTATGGCTACTTAGGTTTCTGGTGGTGTGGGAGACAATCACGTCGCCCTGTAACGGTAACAATCCCATTAAATTCTTATTTTTGCACTTTGCATGTACTCTGCGTATACAGTTATTTTAGAAAGATGTACAGAGTTGGCTTTGAAACATCGCTTGTGATACATGTGCTGGTAATTCACTAACACCTATAAATGCATATAGGTTACCTACGAACACAACTTGATTGTGTAATATCACAGTTCATTTCTCAGTACTACAAGTGACTTATCTCCTAGCAGACTAAAGTCACTTGGCTTTAAATATACTCAACCATGAGAAATTATTTACAGACGATACACACGTAGTTTACGACAACAGCAATATGTTTCTCAACTAGGGAATTAAAACAATCACATGCAATCAAAACCGCGCGCTGGATTCATGTTGCAGGTTGAACAGACTCCGGTTTGACCTCACCTACCAAACAACAGAAACCTTGGCTGTAAGACACGTGTACATTATGGCGTTGTCGAAACCTATCGTAACGTTTCCAGATTTTGGTCCTGCGGTGCAAAATGCCCTTTGACAACGGGAACAGATGCAAGCAAAAGCAACTGGCTCCACAACAAAACTAACGTACAACTCCAGAATGCTGGTTTGCATCATTACCTCTGATTAAATCAAACAAATGAAAAACAAATTGATTTTAGGCAGGATGTAATCAATATACAACTACCAGCCTTGTGTTAAATACAGTTTAGCATTAGATACAAGTGCTGATTCAACGACCAATTCCGTACACCTGTGCAGAATCACTGTAACTTAAGAACCAAGTAATAATGGATTAAATAAAGTTAAAATATAAAGCTACAAATTTAAAGGAAAGAAAGAAGAAGATCTTATTTCTTAGCAGCCTTAACAGCAGACTTGGTAACCTTACCAGCCTTGTCAACCTTTTCGACAGACTTGATGAC
>JAKTVB010000126.1:0-15468 GCA_030556995.1 Pichia gijzeniarum
TAAAGATCAAGCTTAAATAGGCTCAATCACTATTCCTAATTAGTTAGAATGTGATCAACATGTTTCATATAGCATGGCTGGTATATTTTGTTATTGATTATGTAATCTCTAATTCTTCTATCGATATTTTCACAGTCCGCACATGAAGCAGCGTGTTTCGTTTGGTTTCATTTGCGACACAGAGAACAATAACATGCAGGTGGCTTACCATCAGTAAAGTTCTTTTGATGATAATTTGGCCATGTGTTTATATTTTTGGACCCATAGCATCTATTTTTGAAGAAAATTCATGGTATATGCTGTATCGAAAGTTGTCCGGGAACTAAGAAAGGAAGGAGCCATAAAAGAAGTACATACGTGCCATGTTTTCGTATTGAGCGCACGGGCAAGTTGACCCAGGCATCTGTGAGAGTATAGCAGTTCAATCCGTATATAATACTAGTGGTATAGTGGGTCTTTTTAGCTTTAAAGTGTCAAGCAAAATTAACGTTCAAGCGTGGAAAGTTAAGGAACTTATTTCCATATTTGCAAATGATATGACAAGTGGAAATCAAATTCTAAGATACAATTTTGAGCGACCATACAGTTATGTTACCGAATCTGAGACAAATGCTTTTCTGCAGATTACTCTGAAATACAACAAAACACAAACTTGTGGTCTTTAAATATTTTGAAGTAGTGGAGTATCAAACTGGCAAGCTAATATTAGATGAAGAGGAAAAAAAAAAAGGGAAAATACGAAAGATATATTGGTATAGAATGAATTTTTGAATTTTACAAAAGGGGATTTGTTATTTGATTGGAGGCTGTTTTTTAAGAAAGCAAAAAAAGGAAAAAACAAAATTTATCTTCGAATGTTTGGCAACAAACTCAATATCCTTTGATAAACAAGATACAGAGTCTACGCTAGGCTTATATGATGCTTGTTGTATGATCACACTCAATGAAGACAATAGGTATTTTCATGATTTTTACAAAGTGGTTTGCAACCACAAGACAGATTATGCTTAGATACTGGTCCCTGTTCTTTCCAAGTATAATACATATGCGGGTGGGTCATAGAAGCCTTAAATGTATTAGTCGTAAAGGTTCATGTGGGGACGTCAAAAGTGCCTTTTGAACAAGAGTTGCTGAAGCAATTATGGATCCAAGCAATAGTAAAATGGTTTGTTTGTGCACTAGATCGAATAACAGTGGGACTTGTAATTGTAATGCTATATTCATTCTTTTCGGAATGGCAGTCTCATGCAAAATAAATATAATAAATATTGGACAATAGATCGGAAGTCCCGCTAGTTTTATACGGTAGATCACGCACAGTTAATTGATCCATCTTTTATTTCAGTACCCGACTTTAGCTATGCAAACTTTGTGCAAGAACCGGCCTTTAACCTGGGCTGTCACTTTTTACTGATTCTACTGTGAAACGTGCAGTTTTGCGCCTTGGTAAGCAATTTCTCCACTGAAATTTCAGCTTTCAGGAGAGAAAACGAAAGTTTTTTAGGCGAAAAAGCAATTTTCGTTGGAATGGAGGCTTTTTTTGTAGGAGAAATTTAGTCGAGGTTAACGAAAGATATGCCGTTAAGTTCACGTAATTGCAGACTAGTTAACTAAGTTAGACTTTCGAACAAAATGATAAACCTGAAAAAAAAGAGTTGTTTAACCAAAATTTAAGATTGAAACACGTTTAAATAATTTCAAGTGAAAAAAAATTGTTAGCGATGTAATTGAGCAAACTTCCCCAAGCTGACCGGCTTGACGGTTAACAAGGAATCGACCAGATATCAAGCCCTGATATTGCCGCCAATTCTGCAAGAACAACCCGGAGATTGCAATTCCAAGCTTCATCATCACTTAACCTGGCACCAAAGGTGTTCAAATTTTTAACATCTGCGTCAACAATTGCGCTTTGGACCAATTGGTCCAGCTCTTTCCGTGACAGAGCTGGAGCACATGAATATTCGCTGGTGGTCCATGGGTTGCCAGCCACGATCCACATGTTGTTGTTTATGTAGATTATGTGAGAGAAGGCGTGGCAGCTGTTCAATCTTGACCTCCATTTGATCCAGCTACTTATTCAAGCGAGACCTCTAACAAGTCTAATGGTTTCGCATTAACACGATATTGATGATTGAATGGTTCGCCAATGTCGTAATTATCATGAATAAGATACTGATCACTAGGTTCATTGGATGATGATGCATGAGAAAATTCTGATTAGTCCTTTGAATCCTCGATTAAGGCCGCAACGGATGCGTTTATCTTTAAATTTTTTAACAAGTTGCCAAGCAACCATTCAATGCCGTTTTTTTCTTCAAATAGAGCGTCGTTCTTTTCGTGTATGTTCTGTACTATTCTTACCAAAGATGATGGATTGTAAAGGCCACCTCCAAATGCGTTATTCAGTATTTTATTGGCATTAGAAGGGTAAATGTCTTCCGTAAAAGTACCAGTGAATAAAGTATTAGAAGAATAGGTTTCCTCGTCCTTTTCTGGTAAGTTCCAATAATAAAGAAAACTTTCTTTTGCAACGCAAAGGCAGCTGAGTGATATGATAAAGATCTGTTGGGAAAGTATGGCGTACAAAAAGATGCCGTACAATAAAGAAAGTAATTTTATCAAAGTATGCAAAGTGTTTTTAAATTTGACAAGGCGCTTGTTTTTACATGTCGCACAATTAAACAATAGTTGTTAAACCCTAATTTCTTAATTTCCAAAATGATGTTTTCGTACTTTGAATCATTCAGAAACTGGCCAATTTCTAGTAGATATAAATTGATTCAATTTTTTCTGGTAATATCTCCCAACATAGCAAATACATGTTGAAATCTAGCGGTGTCTTCTATATTTATATCACTAAAGTTGTGTTCTTCCGGTATAATGTATCTCTTATAATATTTAGGCTAATCCTTACCTAAAGGAAACTAGTTAATGTTTTAATGAGGTTCTTTTGAAATTTGGAGGTATCAAAATGTTTATTTTCTTGTATCGGACCGTTGAATTGAATATTTCTTATAATAAATTTTCTGCTAAAATTGTCAATGAAGCTGTCTTACCAATTTTTAACGGTAGGTCTAATTTTCTTCTCATCCACACTTTAACTTATGATATTAAACTCTAATGCATTTGGGAAAAAACCTGATTAGTGTATTTATGGTCATTCCATTGACGGGGTTACTACAAATGTCAGCCAAATTTGCTTTGTTGTTCAGGTCACGCGCATCACAGATTCCATCTTCAATGTATTGGTGCACGGCGCATGGTTCTTGTTCTGGGTGATTTATTATGTTTGAAACATAACCCAATGGCAACCTGAATGGTGTTACCACAAAAATAAGTGAGGGATATGTTAGATCATTAGATATCACAAATTCATAAATGGATAAAAAAATTCTTGTGTTTTTAATCCCGTTGTTTGCAGTTTGCACGAAACCGCTGGATTCGGCATCGGAAAAACTTTGTGAGACTCTTTCTTCCGGACCGGTGAGAATAAATATATATGCAATCAACCTATGTGCGAGGGAGTAAATGTTTTGTTTTGATAATGCTTTTTAGATTTCTTAGTGCTTGGTTAATTATATCTTTATTTGGTATTGTCAAAAGTCCAGCCGGATAATTAACTACATATTAATACCAGATCCAGTAGCGCCTATCAAAGTTCTCACCCATTCAAATTGTCATCCAGTTCTGATATTTTTCCAAGTTAGTGTTGAATGGATTGAAGTAAAATGTTTTACTTTCCATGTCGAACCCTTCTGCAAATTCCTCAATGCACTTTGGCTGATTTAGTTTGATAACAGTCTTTTTGATATTGCACTCGATTCCAAGGATATTTCTATTGATATTATTGTCTAGTTCATTTACCGCAGATTTAAAGTTTTTCCTAATTTTTATTATGATCATGTCGACATAATTTCTTTTACCTGCAATGGTTAAATCGACTACAATACGACAACTTTGCTGTTGCTGTCCCTTATTCTCATCACACACTCGATATCAGACTAATTTTCAAATCCGACGTCTATTAAAACTTTCTTTAACATCAGCTGCCGATTCCTACCAGATTATATTAGACCATAGAATTACTTTGACAATTTGTCAGCATACAATTCTTGTCCTTCGTAATTTTTGACTTCGAAGAACGGAGTGTCTTCAAATAACTGTATGCAATTTTCGGTGTGAATGCGAACACTCACATATGCATTTGATATATCCATGGATTCTACTTCAAAATTTCTTGCGGTGGGTTCTGCCAAAATAATCTTCAAAGTATCATAGCTCAAAATTGTTGCATATGTTTTGCCGTAAATATCTTCAGACTTTCTGTCGCCTTTTGCAACCAACCTGGCTTTGCACGTGCCATCTCGATTGTGAAAACCCACGTGGTTCTGACAATTTTTCCTCCATCATTCTTGAGTATGACCTCAGTAATTCTTTCTTCCCAAGAATCATGTGCAATTAATATATCCAATTTTTCTTTCGTAATTTTGATCCACTTCTCTCTGTTTGTTGTTTTGGTACCTTGTTCAATGCTGCTGTTAATTCCAAATATTTCTGAATGGATTCATTGTACTCTATATTATCCTCAATTTTGGCGCATAATACGATATTCTTTGTGCACACGTTGAAGTTATTGTTTATTTCTTTTGGTTGTAATAGGTTATATTTGTCGTAACCATCAGTGCTATTTCTGTGAGTGCACCTTGCATTTGCTTTTAATCTATTCCTGGTGGAAGGTTACATACCGTTCAAGTAAATAGGATTGCGCTTACGTCTTTGCGCAAACAGTAAGTTTTAGTGTGGGCCAATCATGGTTTCCACGTTTCTTGAAAAATCACAAGTTTTAGGCAGGATTTGGGGGTTGGAGATTGTTCAATAAGGTTACTGGCAGTTGAAAAAAATGAAAAAGGATAGTAGTTGATGAAACGAGTCAAGGATTTTCTGAATCTGATAATAGGGAATTACTAGATTTTCTTTGGAATGTGGAATCCAGTGAAAAAATTAAGTGTTATGGTTTATACTAAAGTTGCCTGGATGATTATCGATATTATTTGACTTTCGGTCAAAATCAGATATACGTGCAAACTATTGTTCATAATCAAATCAAAATAATAAGTGAGTACATGTCGAACTCAAATTTTAGTTTTTGTTTGATTCAATTAGTGAGAGCTTCCAATAAATCAAGAATAAGCTTGATTTTATTTTAGTCTAATTCTTTTGTGTGGAAGTTCAAAGCTACGTAGTTATTATTTTTTTTAGCCTGGTAAGCTTATTGTTTACTGGTAGCCTAAAATATTCTGACAGATTTGGTTCCTGGATCTAGACTAATTTGATACAGATATTATATTTACCATCTTTAAATTTTACAGGCTAACATATATTTCAAAGTTGAAGAAAAAAGAACGTTTAAATACGACAACTGCAGGCTTTAGCAACCGTTATGTTTGTCTTCTATTCAATATACGGATTAATTGGGTTGTATTTTTACTAATATAACTTTGTGCCTTTAAGCTAGTAAGTACTGCTGAGAACTTAAAGGGTTGTCATCTAAATTTTAACAACTAAGGCGTTTTTGCTCATTTAGTCATCAACCGGCCAACCCTATCCAGTAAACAACAATATCGCAGAAAATGATCATCAGATGAACGGGATATGATTATACATCATCGCCTTCGCCTTTTACCATTTGATAAAAGTGTTTGATCGGATGACAAAAGAGATCAGTTTTCAGCCGATTTCCTGTCCGATGCTGAGGGTTTCCATTTCCTATTGCGGTATTGTTATCAGCCAAATTTGAAGCTTGCGCTATTTTCTTATCGTTTATCTGCGTCTTATCAACAGCACTATTATCATCATTAGTTATCGGATATTATCTATAAAGTTACTCCTCTTTTTATAAAAATGTATGCTGGTTGAAATCGAACCTATTTGATTTCCTTTTTTGTTTTACATCTGGAATACAATCGAGGTATAATCGAAGTATAACTGAAGCGTAGTAAAAATGGCGGTAGGCATTCAAACGTTGTATCCAGTTCCCCTTAAAAAAAATGGTTTGATCGAATCTTACAAAGAATTTTCTCCGGATTACAAGGTGGCCCAACAAACAATCAATGAGGAAATTGCAGATTATTTGAAGAAACTGGAATCCACTCCTTGTTTTGATCCAAATTTGAAATTCGATCCTTCCAAACATATCATTTTTCATCCCGAGTCCTACAAAACCACCAAAAGGTTTACATTAGACGATTTAAGTATCAAAAAAACTCATATTGCTCCACTCAATTCATTCGGCGCAGCTTTTCCTTTCAAGTTATTATCGCAAGAAGCTGTCAATATGTTGCTATGGGAAGCCTTACAGCCTGATGTCATTGAAAATCATGCAAGATTTCCAAATTTTGCAACGAAAGCGACTAGACTTGATTTTAATATTGGAAACCATTTTGAAAGGGCTCCATTTACTGAAGCTTTGGCGAAAAGTCAGGAATTGACTGAAATAGTTTCAAATTTTGTTGGTTATAAACTGTTGCCCATTTGGGATATGGATTTAGTTCACATGAATGTGAGTTTGGCAACTAATGATCCAGAGGAAATTTTGGCTAATTATCCACAATCTCAAGAAGAAATTGATTTTGAATTGAAGAAAAGAGATGCAAGTGATGGTCAAGATATTCCTTCTACTGTCGGTGTTCACTATGATTCTATTTCAATTCCATTGGTTATTATGCTTGATTTGGATGAAAATGCCCAGGGTGGTCAAACCACTATTATAACCGGAGGTGAAAAAGCTACTAGAGTTCCAGAACCACCCACTGGTTCGGGTACCCTAATCCAAGGTAGAGTTTTAAGACACTTAGCATCAAAGCCAATAACCAACCATAATAGAATTAGTTTTGTTATCAGTTATGCCACGGGTGTTGAAGGAGAGTTGGATAATTGTGTCATTACTTCACTTAAACCTTCAGTTTCACCGAGGAAGGAATTCAATAATTTTTACAAAGACTGGATTGAGTACAAATTTGGCAAATTGGAAAATCATTTACGCATGATTAGAGAACAGGTCACTGAAGCTTATGAGAAGGGTCAAGGTTTCGACCAAGAAGAGTTTGTCAAAAATTGCGTCAATATTGAAAAATATTTTGAAGGAATCTATAAGGAGATGGAATGTGTTGAAAACATGCCATATCCACCGCCTCACTTTAAGTTACCATACAATGAGCTGTAATCCCAAACATCCTTTTATGTTTGGCTTTGTCCAAGTTCTTTTTTTTATCTCATTTCCTTTTTTTTTTTTCTTTCGACAGCTAGTTTGTTTTAAATAATTATTTTTTCACCTTTTGTATCATTAAAATCCAAACAGGGCATATTTGCTTTAGTATGGCAATCGGGGTCTACCGTCAAAATTGGAAAAATGGCAGATCTTGCCGATTGCTCATTTTTCCCGAGGTACTTAGGCATTTTCAAACTTTCGTAGTGAAGAGTTAATTATATAACAAAGAAGTTTGTCCTCTCAAGTTGTTATTCATTTGTTGTATAGAAATATAGACGGGACGAGTAAGGAGATAACAAGAACGTCAATAAGTTTGTTATTTGTCATCATAGGTCTACCCAGCGATTCACAGTGAACTTTAGTAAGATATCAATTTTTGATCTAACAAATTCCTTTCATTTTGTGAAGATCCTTCACTTATCCATGAGTTTAGTTTTCAGCCTACTTTTTCTCCATTCAGCATCTTGTATAAACTGCTGATTTGTTTATAAGAAATGGAGTTCAAGGCAGTTTCATTAGAAGATGCGTTAAGAATGAAAAAAATTTAGAAAAAAAAATCAAGGATCAACTTTAGTCCTAACGGCTTTTTTAAATTATTTGTCCCGTGAATGCTTCTTGCCGAAATATTATTGCACTACTAGCGTTTCTTGGATCAGGACATGAAACGGATTCAGCCGCCAAAACATCAGCTTTTCAGACTCGGATCTAAACCTTTAATCCAGCGCTCCGATACAAGGACATGAGATCTTAATTCCGTTCAGATGAGTCCGTGTTCACTGAGTCCATTCGAAAGACGCTGAGTATAAAGTAAGGCCCTTTCCACCGTCTCTATATCACATTTATTACTTTCTTTGATTCTTTTACAGTGGTTTTAACAAATTTTGTTAGGCTAGCTGTCTGATACACTCAAGCGTTCTTTAAGTGAGGTGTTTTGATCACAACTTTTTGAAAGTCATATGAAACTCTTTACTTCTTACTTTCTTCTGCAGCCGTTGACACCCGTATCACTTTTTTATAACTCAATTAATTTAGAGACAGAAATATAAAAAAATTGAGATATACTAAAATGGTTTACTACATTGTATCAGAAAACGATCCAAAGACTGCCGGTCTTGAAGCTCCCTACATTAAATTATACACAGCTGCAACTTCAAACGGCTTTAAGGTCACAATTTTACTGGAACTTCTTAAACTTGATTATTACGTTCGTCCTATTGATATTGCACATGGTGAATGTAAACAAGATTGGTATCTAAAGTTTGATCCAAATGGTAGAATCCCTTCCTTAACTTATGCTGATAAAGATGGCGAGATTACTCATATCAACGAGTCTGCTGCAATATTAATGTTCATTGCTGGTAAATTAGATAAAGAGTTAAAGTATTCCTTTCCACATGATTCAAAGGAATACTATGAAATGTTGGAGTGGGTTTTTTTCCAAATGTCAGGTTTGGGTCCAATGAAAGGCCGATATTACTGGTTCAGCTACTCTGCACCTGAAAAGGACGAATTTGCAGTTCAAAGATACTATAAGGAAACATTAAGATTATTTGGTGTTTTAGAAGAAAGGCTAGAAAGAAACAAAACTGGTTATTTAGTTGGTGATCATTTAAGTCTTGCTGATATTGTTTCATACCCATGGATTACTGGTGAATTCAAAATTAAAGAATTAACTGATTATCCAAAATTATTGCAATGGGTTAATGATCTTACTGAGATTCCTGAAATTGCAGCTGCTGTTCATATTCCAAAACCAAAGGCTTAGCCAAAAAAATGCTTTAGTTTAAATGCGTACCTTTCTTTTTTTATGATCGTTATTTCTTTTTTATTTTTTTTTAATAAGTCAGATTCACTTTTTCAATTCAGCTTCTTTGCATCACTCAGAAATATTTGGTTTGCATTATATATGGTGTAAAAATGTAGTCAATAAATTGTTATTAAGTATATATAAGGAAGATTCTTGGATGCCATAGTAATCGAGCTCGAATTGCGCGGCCATTTGTTAGGCAGGGATCTCGATTTGCACTTTTACTATTGAAAATAAGTTGGGAGGGCGGCTCAGGCCTACTGTAGGCAATGTTTTTGTGGATTACCGGTCGTAGTAAGGTTACTACGGGTAGACTACGGTTAGTGTAGGTATACGAGAGTGGTCTTTTACTAGTGGAAGGCTTTGTTTGAAGAGGGGAGTTGGGATTGCATGTTTTTTTAGAAAATGTAGTTTGAGGGTGTCAATTGTGGATTTGTTTGCTTGCAAATTGGGGTTTACTGGGACCGTTTCGTTGCATTTCGAGATTTTAATGGTGAAATGTATTTTAGATGATAGTCTTCATTGTAGCAAGCATCTTTAAACCGTTTGAAGATGGCTTTTGATTGTTTTATAGGCAGGTCTTCCTAAAAACATCCTAGTTTGAAATGTTTTTTAAACATTTTTACATTTGTTTTTGAGATTTTCTGTTCTGAACTACAATTTTTTGTTAGCTAAAGATTACTAGTGCTTAAATAATGGGTTTTATTTGAATTAGATGAGCATTGAATGGGGGTTTTGAAAATTATCGAATGGGACAGCCAAAAATTAATTTAATTTAGGAGACGTTTGATTACTTGCAGCTTTTGCATCGTTAGTCCCAGGTTTCTACGTAGTGTAAACTGATTAGTATATAACTGGACATTACTAGAAAAAGGCGGTAGTTGAGGAAAGGAATTGGAGACTTACTGAACCTGGTGTTGCAGGAGCACTGGCATCCGTTTGTAGAGTAGCTGTATCATTTTTAGGTTCATTGCGGTTTGTATTTCAAGAGCAGTTCCAGTTTCTTCTAAAAACGTTTTTTGGAAAAGGCGGTAGTTGAGGAAAGAAGTTGAGAACTTCCTGAACTTGGTGTTGCCGGGGCACTGGCATCTGTTTGCAGAGTGGCCATTCTAGTTTTCTTGTTCACGGAGTTCCCAAACCGGAAAGTGTGCCGACACGCGAAGTGGGCATTTGGGGGCACGTGATATGCTCACATCCACGAACTTCTTATGGCATTTTTCTGACCATTTTTGTTAGCAACATAGCCCTATAAAATATTGTACTTGGTGTAAAAATGGGCGTAGATTACAGTGGTAATGGTTTTGTATCATTATGAGTTTTGAAAAATTTTAAAGATTTAACTCACAAAATAATTTAAAATTGTAATCTTCGAGAGTTATTTAGGTTCAATAAATTTTTTTAAATTCCGCAAAAAACAACATTATTTTGAACTAAAGGTTTCGTTTTGTTGCCTATAATTGAAAGCAGACAATAAATGGTTTAGCCACTAGTTTGAACCCTACACACAGTGTCTTTCAAAGGCAAACAGCTATCAGCGGGGCAACTGCAAGATGCGTCGTGGAGCGACAGAATTTATTTGTGTTGTTTTCTCAATGTTGTTTACTTGATATTTGGCTGCTTCTTTCTCCTTTCTCTTCTCATGGTTCTTTTTTTGCAACAGTCACACAACGAGCTCAGCATACGTGGAACATCATTGCCAGAATTCATAGCATGTATAAGTTACATAGCATTTATAAAGTTTATAATCTCGCGGCGGTGTTCTGCGTACACGGGTTTCATTATAGGTTAGTTTATTACAAAGGTTGTTTGTTATTTATTTCTCCATTGTTGAGTAATCATTGATATACTAACTGAAACAGTTTTGTTGTGATATATGGTCAGCATACAATATCCAATCATATAATAGTGTAACCAATAACTTATGATCTCATAATGTGAGAAGAGTCCTGACGAACACTCAAATGAGGCTGTGTAGCTGAAGGGAATTCTCATGTGAATTACCTTACAGCGAAGGTCTATAAATACCAGAGGTGTTTCCCTCATTGTGTATCTAGCTTTTATACTCTTTTGTATATCTTCCTTAGATAACCTTGATGAATATCACCACTATATCTACATAGTCTCATCTTGGGTAAACACCCAATCTCTTGTTGTAGTATCTGGGGATTTCCACTTCAACAAGTTTGAGCTTGGGTTTTTTCCTGCTAAACTTCAAATTGAACATACGGGATTTCAGCTTCAACAGGGATGAAATCAGTTTCGACTGGATTGCTTTGCAAAAAATTAGCACTGTGCTCATTATGGACTCACAACAGGTATACTGCAATAGTTTGTACATTTAATTATTGGGGTTTTATTTTATAACACCAAGTGCATGATATGATTCAGTCAAGACATTTTGTTGGATGTCAGTTTCTAATATGATGGAAACTTATTCAATTGAAGCGTTTCTTATAACAATAAGTGAGGTAATTGCATTATGTTTGTGTTAGTGAAACCGAATTCATCTTCGAATGATCTAGTTGAGTTTATTTGCTTTTTCAAGGATTGGAAAAACTAGTCTTATAATTGGACAAGGTCAGTGGATGATCAAACATTTTTACCAATTGATAAGAATGCATTGGTTGTTTCCGGCCTGTCTGGTCAGTTTTGTGAGATGCAGGTTGTAAGACAGTGTTTGCAGTTTGCAAAGATCTAGAATAAAAAAAATTGGGGTTGGGGCAGGTTTGAAATCACTCTGTTGGTGACTTTAAAATATTTTACTTTGTTTTGCAAGGCTGTTTTAGCTAAGTATCCTAGAGTACATTAGCAGTTGACAGTAAGTTTATTGTTACCTGATAATGTTTCTCACTATGTAAATTTAATTTTGATTTTTTTGTTACGCGTGATTTTGTCATATAATAGGAATAATTGGGAAACGCGTACAAAAAGCTATGGTTTTGGCGCGGAGCTTTGTTAGCGGGAAGAGCTTTTTGCAAAGAGGGGTGCAAAAAGCTATTTGACGCGTCAGAAGATATTTGGCGTTTGCATACAAAAAGCATAGCTTTTGGTATTCGCACTATGTATTTGAAGTAGCAGAGGTGGCCTAAGGCCTTGAACAGGCTGTTTTGTGGATTATGAGCTGTGTTAAGGTTAACACAGGTAAACCACGAGCAGTGTAGGGCATGGGCAGTGCCTGTTCTGGGGCAGTGTGCTTCCTGCTTCTAGCAGGGAAGTTTTAGCTGTAGCTGTCCTTTTATCCAGATATTGTGCTCGTGCACTGTCTAGCAGGTTTTGCAATTTTGCAAATACCTTTAAATTGTTTGCAAAAAGCTTTTCGGCAACAGCATTTCACTTGTCTGAACTTTCTGTAATCAATAGTTGTCTTTCTGTAGTATGTATGTATTAGTTGTGGGTTTTAAAGTGGTTTTACTACTGGATTGGCCGGATACTGGCGTACAAATCCACCAAAGTTTTTGCTTAGACACTTTCTTTAAATATTCTTGCTACAAAGGTAATTATTTTCCCAAAGAGTCAGCTAGAATTACTTTATTTGGTAGAGTTGGAAAAGTTATCAATGTGATTTCTGCAAAAAATTTCAAAACGGCTGTTTGTTTTGGCGTCAGCATGTTTTACGCGTACATCATCCTCTCATGTCAATGAATCTTGCGTTAAGTGATACTGCACATTATGCTTGACAAAGAACACGTATTTGGGGAGGAATTCAAAATCGTTGATGGTCTCATCATTGACGTCAAGAAAAACAAAGTTGTCGGGCACAATATCAAGAAGCTGCAAGATCATTTATATAAAATTCCTGACGTTGTTCAACAATATGAAAAATGGCAAGCCGGTCAAAAGGGACAGGTCTTTGAGTACGATTGTCCAAATGCTTTCAAACTAGGTGTCAAGCTACATGAAAAAAAAATTAAAAAATCAAGTGATGGACTCGTTTTTGTCGACAATTCCAAAACTAAAAGTGTTCCAGTTCCACTGATTCAAATTTACTTTTGGAACGATAGAGCGATCTATTTGAAAAATAGGTCTCTCCAGAAACAGAATTGGTGTGCCTATCAGTATACGGATAGTGATAGAGCTAGTGCGATTCATGAAGCACCGACAGCACTTGATACTATCTACAATATTGTGGAATTTTGTCAAGTGTTTTCGACACTAAAATTTGATTTCAAATTTGAGGAATACCAAAGAGAAATGAAGGATATTTGGATTAGACTTTATACGTTTTATTTAAATCAAAAAGTTTATATACAATTGCCCGAGAGTTTTACCAACAGCTTAAGGTCAGAAACAACTATGAAACAACACCAGGTGGAAACCATTATGAATTACGTGAGTTTGATGTCCAAGGTATATTACTATATGTTAAATATTGATCAGTTTGCCGGTTTTTCTCTGAACAGTTGCATTGTAAACAAGCTCAGAAAGTTGAGGGATAGCCTCGGTACTTGCAGAATTGAAAACAAATTGAATGACAGGTTAGTGGATGAAAGGATCTTATTCTTAAGGGAAGTTTTGATTGAGATATTGGAAAACAATGAGGCTGTTATGTTTTCGTTGCCAATCAAAGCGGTTATGATAGACCATTCAAATTATTCTATTAAGAAAAAAGCCACATGTTTGAAGTTTATGGATGCATTCAAGTGCTTTTTAAAGTACTTGCTAATTTTTTCAAAAGAAAAGTGCATTCCTGCCGAGTTCAGCATTGCCTTTGAAAGTGAAAACATTTATAAACCACTGCTGACTCTTTACCAGGTATATTCCTCTGTCTATGATCTGAACAAAGAAATAACCCCTTATTCAACCACCAGAACTACTGATGGGACCATTTTTGTTGACGGTTTATTGAGCGATTTAGGTAGGTTTGGAATTAGGCTTAGAGATGTTAACTGTTGTTTTGACATTATGCATGATAAGTATGTTGAAGATACCAAAAAGTCCTTTTATTCGTGTTTCGAAAATGCTGACCAACTGATTCAGGACGTTGATATTTCATTAATCAAAGACGATACCAGAGAAAAGTTGTGCAGGATTTTAAACACAATGACATCGATAATCGTTTGTTTAGTGTTCATTTCTTCCGGGGCAAATTTGAGAATGTTTGAATTCATGAAGTTGACTATGTTTGGTAACGAGACGAGTATGAGCTTGTTGAGTATGAATGATGGTAAAAAATACATTTGTTTTAACACTAGTATCAACAAGAATGGGTCGTTTAAATCAAGGATGATTTTCGTTAACCATGAAATCACCAAGTACTTGATTCATCACGTTCTTTGCATGTATCCTATCAGAGCACATGTTATGCATGTATTACCCATGGACCCCAGAATGTTTAGCCTGCAAAATATCATAGAGGATAACATGTCTGAATCTTTGGAGGATATCAATAACGCAAGACCGTTGGTTGAAATTTCCACTTTAGATTTTTTAAAAAATTATCTTTTTGTGCATACTAAGTCAACTGTTGATACATATGTTGTTACCAAAGGAATTACCTCAAACTGCTCTCTTCTTTTTGCTGAAATCTGTGGCAGAGGATATGGTTCACGTTTGTTTAGACAAGCATTTGTTGCTTACAACGAAATAGCTGGGGCAGAGCTGGGCATTGAAAAGTCCGTGGAAATATCTCAAGTTGGTGCTAACAATGGCGGACATATTTTATGATAAATCGCGAGTTGTAGTATTATTTGGGCAAACGATACATGACAGATTGTTAGCGCGGGGGGGCAAACAGTACATGAGGGCTGTTTCGTTTGCCTCGCGGGGTGAAAATTTCGTCGAGGGGTCCCGCGTTTTTTGGGCAAACAATACACGTTAGTATGGATTTATCATGCCAGCAAGTTTTTTTGGGGGTGCTGCGCAAAATGTTTTGGAAATACACAAGTTTAAGGCAATAGTTGTGTTTGAAGAGGTTGTTGCAGGTCACGTTGGCTGGCTTGTAGGACACAATAATGGCCGTGTAGAAAATGGTAGGAAAGAGATAACGTAGTATTGTATGGGATGTAATTTGTAGCGTGGTTAGGCTGCTCGAGAACAAGCAGTGACAGCAAAGGGCTGTTTTACCACACCGCAGCCTGTTGTAAGGTTTGTACAGGTTTCAGTAGGGCTACTGGCAGCTGGACAAACTGGGCAAGGACGGGAGTTGAGGAAAGGAGTTGGAAACTTCCTGAAAGTGAAGAAAGAGGGTCATTTGGAGCATTTTTGGTAGCGGCACAATATGGGGTAGTACGGTTTTTATTAAATTTTTTATTTGATGGGGAACGTGCTTGACGGGGGCTTAAAAAGGTAGCATTTAGGTCTGATGTTTCTGCTTACAATGGACTGGGTCAAGTAGGAAAACCTTTTTTTTTGACCCAGTTACGGCGTTCTGAATATTGGGGGTGAAAGAGCACAA
>JAKTVB010000127.1:0-15348 GCA_030556995.1 Pichia gijzeniarum
TCTTTTTTTTATATTGGGCACAGAGGCAGATTTGAATGGAGTCGAGTGTGTAAATACTGAATCATTTGATTCTGAGTTGATGGAGATGTTAGGGTTTGATTGTGTATGCTTGATCGGAAGTGGCACCTTAGGCAATGAAACTGGAGTTGATTGAATGAAAATTGGAATCGAAGGAAGTTTGTGTGCTGACGGTGTAGCGGGTAAAAAAGATTTATTTAATGAATAATTTGAATACGTAGATTGATGTGTCGATGTATACGTGGAGAATGTAGGAAATGGCAAAGAAAGTGATTTTTTCAGTATTGGACTCTGGGTGAGTGTTTCGATTGAAGGCAGGAAAAATGTTTTACCTGTTGGGGCAGATTTTTTTGGTGTCGACTCGTTCAGGATCAGGGAACTTCGAAGTGAATTTTCAGCTGGTGACATCAGAATGGAGGACAACGGAGGTAGGGAAATCGAGTTCTTAGATTTCGATGGTGTTTCAGTTACAGACATCCTTAGATATAAAAGTTTTGGGAGTAAAGAGAGGTTGGCAAGTTGAAGAGAAGAACAGAAGCAAAGAAGAAAGAAGGAGAGAACGTAATGGTGGCAATAGTAGTAGTAGTAGTAGTAGTAGTAATAGATATCGTCAATTAACACAAAAACAGCTTAATTAGCTAGCTAACCGGGAACATACCCAATAAGATATCCGCAAAGGGAAAGCTGTTGACACCCCCTTTTCACCAGACGCGGTCTCTCATGCAAACGCGGTCGCCGCCCGGAAACGGCAAACGGTAAACACGCAGACACGTTATGCGCACGCGCGCGCTTACCTGCGTTTCTTCTTGAGTGCAAACGAGATCTTCTTCTTCTTCTCCCTCCCCTTGTCCTTGTCCTTGTCCTTGTCCTTGTCCTTCTCCGCCGCCGCCGCCTCGCCTCGTCTGCCAGTCGCAACACCCGCCGCGCTTTCCACCGCCCTCTCGCTCTCACGCATCTGCTGCGCTAGCGTGTCGGGGGTCAGCGTCGATAGCGACGGCCCCGTCTCTTGGCCTCCGTCTATGAACTCTATGGGCCGGTCCTCCACCCGTTCCTTCTCCGCGTTCACTCTTTTGCTCACGCCCCTATTTTTCGGATCGACGTACGCAATGAGGAACCTCTCAGGCGTGGCAGTCGCATCACTCGGGAAGTCTAAAACCCTACACTTTCCATCATCGCGTAAATGCATTGCGAAACCCGTAATGGATCTCCATCTTGTAGAATTGAGATGCACATGGTTCTTGTCGCTGATATACTCTTGATAAAATTTATTCAATCCCACTAGCTTCTCTCCATGCATGCGTCTAAGCAACTTAACAAAATCCTCGATGAATTGTCTGGAAAAATCGTCGATAATTTTACCTGAGTCACCACCGTTATCGTGCAGCTGCTTCTGTAAATTTCTCATATGCACTTCAGATTGGATATGGCATTTGAATCCGTTCTCATCAAGACTTTGCCGCTCACATACTTGACAGTAGAATCGGGTGCGTTGAAGCCCTCTCCGACGTTTCTGCTTGTCCTGATATTTTGCTTCAGCGTCCCTGATACCCATGCTTTTTATCCTTCCTCTCTCGCCTTTTCCAAGTTGAAGAATTTTGCAATTTCATACTTAGTAGAACCATATCGCGATAGATTGATTAATGGGACATAATACGCCTGCCAAATTCATGTCGCTGTTGGTCCTCGACGCCACTACGTTCCATCTCCATATAATCACGCACAATGGTACGTAGACTGTATATTCAACTTCGTCACACAGAATCATACACAATACTAACTTACCTACCAGACAAATCCTGCTACCGGCTTACCTGAAAACTGGACTATCAGAATATCGAAAACCCACGAACAAGAATACTTTTTTGACAAAGAGTCCGAACGCTCACAATGGGAACCACCGGCAAACACAGACATAGAGAAACTTAACCAGTATTTAGCAAAAGGACTCCATAAACCTATCAAAGTGAGAGTTAGACACTTGCTTATCAAACACAGGGATTCGAGAAAACCAAGTTCCTGGAAAGAAGAAAATATAACCAGATCCAAAGAAAGTGCAATTGAAAAACTACAGAGTTACAAAGACGAAATCGAAAGGGGTGATGCTACTTTGCAAGAATTAGCAGTCGATAATTCAGACTGTTCCTCGCATGTTAAAGGTGGTGAATTGGGATACTTTGGTAAAGGTGAAATGCAACCACCGTTTGAAAAAGCTGGTTTTGCTCTACAAATTGGGGATATGAGCAATGTTGTTGAAACAGATTCAGGTGTTCATTTAATTGAAAGGATTGGTTGATTCTCCGTCTATATATAAATATATAGTTGTATTGAAAAATGTTCCGGCCGTACGAATAGACGACTAATAAAAATCTCTCGACGCATTTTAACGTCTACTCTTTTTTATTTTCTTATTTTCTATTTTTTTTTTTTCACACTCATTACTTGTACTTGTACACTGCATACTTACGAAATTCCCCCAAGATGTTCAACGCCCTGGCGAGAGGACTCGGATACAGGTCATGCAGCCCCACAACAACCTACACGCTCAGGGTATTAAATGTTCCATGTGCAATGCTACCCCCGAATGCCGCTTCATTTTCGGCCACCCCACTGAAACGTTACTTGCACGCGAAACCCGCTATCGCACAATCCACACCGGTGAACGAATGGCGACTATACACATTTGCCTTCAGAGATTCCTCTTATAAAGCAAAATCTGTACCTTCTATTACCGCAATCAGACATCATTCACATCGTTGTCGTCATCAATTATCTTTAGAGAAACACGCTTTTAACATGTGCTCCTCTTCCACCGACGTTCCTGGTAGACAAGTCTTGCCAACAAATGTTAAGCCTCAACATTATAAATTGACATTAGAACCATTATTTGATACTTTCAAATTCAATGGTGTTGTCTCAATTAATTTAGATGTTAAGGAAGCTACGGACTCAATCACTTTACATACTTTGGAATTGGATTTATTAGAATCGAGTTTAGTCAATGCCAAGGGCACTACCATAAAACCTACAGAAGTTACATCAGATACAGCTGAACAAACGACAACTTTTAAATTCGATGAAACCTTTTTGCCTAAATCTAAAATTGTTTTAAATATTAAGTTTATTGGTGAATTGAATGATAAAATGGCCGGTTTTTACAGATCAACATATGAAGAAAATGGCGAGACCAAATATCTTGCAACAACTCAAATGGAACCAACAGACTGTAGAAGAGCTTTCCCTTCATTTGATGAACCTAACTTGAAAGCAAAATTTACGATTTCTCTAATTGGTGATAAAAAATTCACTTATTTATCGAATATGGATGTTCAATATGAAAAAGATGTTGATGAGTCAAGAAAAATTGTTCATTTTAATACAACTCCTTTTATGTCCACTTACTTGGTTGCTTTTATTGTTGGTGAATTGAATTATGTCGAATCAGATTATAAGTTCAGAGATATCCCTGTTAGAGTTTATACAACCCCAGGTTATGAAGAAAAAGGTAAATACTCATGTGAATTAGCAGCCAAGGCACTAGAATATTACGAAAAAGTTTTCGATATCAAATATCCATTGCCAAAAATGGACATGGTTGGTATCCATGATTTTTCAGCCGGTGCAATGGAAAATTGGGGGTTGGTTACTTATCGTATGGTCGATTTACTGTTTGATGAAACCAAATCAACACTTGATACTAAATTAAGAGTTTCTGAAGTTGTTGCTCATGAGTTGGCTCATCAGTGGTTTGGTAACTTTTGTACAATGGATTTTTGGGATTCCCTTTGGTTAAATGAAAGTTTTGCAACTTACATGTCATGGAAATGCTGTAACGAATTTGAACCAAGTTGGAAAATTTGGGAAAATTTTGTTGGCGATTCGTTACAATCTGCTTTAACTTTGGATGGTCTAAGATCTTCACATCCTATTGAAGTTCCTATCAAAAGAGCTGATGAAATTAATCAAATTTTTGATGCAATTTCTTATGAAAAGGGCTCGTCAGTTTTAAGGATGTTAGCAAATTGGTTAGGTGAAGATAAATTTATCGAAGGTGTGTCCCACTATTTGAAAAAACATGCTTATGGCAATGCTAGAACTGAAGCTTTGTGGGACTCATTATCTGAGGTTTCTGGTAAAGATGTTGCATCAACGATGAAAGTCTGGACAACCAAAGTCGGATATCCTCTAGTTAGTGTTAAAGAAGGTTCTGATGAAATCACCGTTAATCAACATAGATACTTGACCACAGGTGATGTTAAACCGGATGATGATAAAACTGTTTATCCAATTTTCTTGGGATTAAGAACCGATAAAGGATTGGATGAATCATTAGTTTTTAATGAGAAATCGATGAGATTACCAATTGAGTCTTCAAATGAGTTTTTCAAAGTTAATGGAAATTCAACCGGTGTTTATAGGGTTGCTTATGAGGATAAAAGATGGGAAAAACTAGGTAACTCATCATCAAAGTTGTCAGTTGAAGATAGAATTGGTTTGGTTGCAGATGCTGGTGCACTATCGGTCTCAGGTTTTTCCAAAACATCCAATCTGTTATCATTAGTTTCAAACTGGAAATCTGAGTCATCATACTTTGTTTGGGATGAAATTATTACCAGACTCAGCGCCTTGAAGGCTGCATGGATTTTTGAAGAAGAGGAAACTAAGAATGCGATTAAGAGCTTGATTGGAGATCTAGTTGCTGGAAAATCTCATAAATCTGGTTGGGTTTTTCATAAAGATGAACCATTTTTAGAACAAAGATTAAAGGGATTACTATATGCGGCGGCTGTTGGATCCGGTGATGAAAAAACAATTTCATATGCAAAGGAATCATTTAATGCCTATATTGCTGGTGATAAAGATGCAATTCATCCAAATATAAGAGCAACAGTTTTCAATTCAGTTGCATCCAAGGGTGGTATTGAGGAATATAATGCATTATTGAAAATTTACAACTCACCCCAATCCATGGATGAAAAAATTGCAGCTTTGAGATCTTTAGGTAGATTTGAAAGCGCCGAAGTTTTGTCAAAAGTTTTAGGTCTCTTGCTAGATGGTACAGTTAGGTCACAAGATGTTTACATTCCAATGCAAGGTATGAGGGCAAGTAAAATAGGTATTGAAACGCTATTCAATTGGTTAACTAACAATTGGGATGCGATCTATAAATTGTTACCGCCGGGTTTGAGTATGCTAGGATCAGTTGTTCAAATTTCGACGTCGGGATTCACTAGTATGAAGCAGTACGAAAAAGTTGAAGAGTTTTTTAAATCCAAAGATACTAAAGGTTTTGATCAAGGTTTAGCACAGTCTTTGGAGACTATTAAAAGTAAAGCAAACTGGGTTTCCAGAGATGCTGATGATGTCAAATCATGGTTGAAGGCCCATGAATATTTAAAATAACTGAATATTTAATTTTTAAATAATGAACAAGTAACGGTACATATATCGATGTCTGGAGGCTCATTAAATTTTTTTATCGTTGGTAAAATTTGAGGTACGCATTACGAGGGCAAACTGAATTGCCATATTCGTCTTTCGGAGTTCACAGTTTTTTAATCTTCTGGGGTACCCGTGTCTTCACTGAATCATGGATAGGGTTAAAGTAAAACAGGAGCCAGGTGTGGCCAAGTCCGGAACGAAAGTGAAGAGTTTGATCTCTCCAATTAAAAATGCAAAGGATAAAGAAACCACTAAACCATTCTCAATATCTAGTTCTGGATCCGTACGTAAATCACACGGTAAAAAATTCTCTAATCTAATTTCAAATAATCCAGTAATTAAGCAAGAACCTATTGAGGCACCAAAAAAGAGGAATGGTGTTGACGGCCGTGCTGATGCAAAGACTGTAAATAGCAAGATTTTGGAATTTATGATTGACGTTCCTGAACTAACAAACATTGCACAATTACAAACTGCAACAGGGGATGGGGATGACGATGGTAATAGTAGTAAGTTTTCTAGCCCTTTCAATAGTAGGATTGATACGGCTGGTACAAATTTGACATTTTTGACCAAGGGCAACGCAAATACAGATGTCGATGTTGGTGATTTCAAGGGCAAGTCTGCAAATTATAATTTAACAAATTTGCAACTCCGTGGATCAAGTGAGTTGGAAGGAATGGGTATAAACTCAAGTTTTATTTCATCGCCATGCGCAGAACGGAAAATGAAACAAAAGAGGGGTGCCAGTTTGAATGGTGAGCCTAAGAAACTGAAGAAGCAAAAGATTAACTTTTTCAATGATAAAGAGAAGGGAAAGGAGGAGGAAAAAAAAAGAAATGAAGAGGATGTAAGTTTCAATTCTGTTGATGCAACGGATGGGTCCGATTCTATGTCTGTTGATGAGACTATCAAGAGACCAAGCACGCCAACGAAATACCAAATTGATAAAGATCCAATTTATGAGTATATGAAAGGTGAAGATGAAGTCTACTACGAAATTATGGGTAAACACAAAGCAGGTGAAGGAGAAGAACAGCAACCGCTCAATGACAATGAAAAACATTTCTTTGATTTTGTTCATATGAATTTTGAGCAATGGAGCAACCAGAGTGGAAAATTTTTAGGAAAATATGATTCATTGATGAAAAGGGTAATTTCGGCAAGACTGAAATTTGATAGAAGGGTTAAATTTTTAAAGGATAATTTAGATTCATTTGCATTAAATTTAGAGAACTACGGTACGGAGATTAATAAGAGGTCTGAAATTTTGAAAGAATATTGTAAAAAAATTGTGAATGAAATAAATTAGCTTGAGTTATAATTTGCTATTGTATAAAAATTTGGATTTACGTATCGGATAAATAATTTATGAATTACTATTAGTACTAAGATATATTATTTTTAAACAGAAATAGAAATGCTTACAAACGTACTTATTTTCTGAATCTTCTTGGAGCAGCACCAGAGTAAATAGCAGTAACATTAGTTGCAACCTTGAAACCTAAAGATTTAATCATAGCATCAGTGTCTTCATCAACATATAAAGCACCCTTGTTCTTTTCTAAGTCCAAAGCAGAAACCTTTGGAACATATTGATCCTTTCTTTCTCTTTCTTCTTCTTGTAATTTGAAAGAGATACCTCTAACTGGACCTTTTTGAATTCTCTTCATCAAGTGAGTAGTGTAACCAGCAATCTTGTTTCTGAGTCTCTTTGATTGAATTTCAGCAATTTCAGAGGTTAATCTTTTGTTAGTTTCAAAATCTAATGTTAATTTTGGATAATATTTTTCAATTAAAACCTTTGAGGCTCTCTTGACGGTCTTTGTTCTAACTCTACCCTGTAATAATTAATTGAAAGTTACAATAAATATAACGTTGAAATGTTAGTATGATGAGTCGGGAAAATGGATAAACTAGCTTTTATTCAATAATAGCTCAACATTTTTCATAGTAACGGTAACTTTCGCCCAAAAATGACTTGACGTGGAGCTTTCATGTACAATAATTTCACTATTCTATTTCGTACTATTCAGTATTTCGTCCCTTAATACATCTTTCTCCAATATTTAGATTTAAAGTTCAAATCCAATTTATTGCCATTATATGAAAAAGATCTAGTTTCTCTCTGTGTAAGTTGTAACTAAATGTTTTAAAACGTACCATTTTAGATGTTTAACGATGTCTGTTGAAATAAGCTGAAGACACAAGAATTTTCGAAATCCTCAGGGTGGGATATGGAAATTTGAATATAGCATACAGAACTGAGGGGCGAGTGAGCGCATGAGACGCGCAAACTGGGAGCACCCGCAGCCAGAAGAGGAAGTGTGAAAAAAAATCAAATTTGGAATTTGAGACTGCTAGCGTGAGGGTTTGATAAAAGCGTTGACCTGATCTAATGCACGTGTCATATATTATCACGTGTCTTTAGGTTTTTTTTTGTTTTTTATTTTCTCATTTTTTTATTTTCTCATTTCGAAGGAATGTTTGTGCACAATTTACAGGGTCAAAGCATTTTCCGTTGTCGGCGCACTTGGCAATCTTCGAGCTGTCTACACAGCTTGGACGGAACTATTACGGGCTCTTCAGTGGAACATTGTCTTTGGAGACACTGCACTACATTCCAGGAATAGCATATATATGCTTTACTATTGCGTTCCAGGAATCTCTACTACACTTCATCAATTTATAACCTTATTTTGTTTAATTAAGTCATCACACTTTCCCGTTCTCAGTTACAAAAAAAGGGCTAGCGACCCACTATAGGAATCTATTTGCAACAGAAAAGGCGACGCGTCGATACTTTCTTCTTATCTTAGATCTTATCATTGATCTATTATTCCTTGATTGAGTATGGGTGCATTTCATTGTGATGTTTGTTCATCGGATTGTACGAGGAGAATACGAGTAAGTTGTGCCGTCTGTCAAGATTACGACCTTTGTGTACCTTGTTTCGCAGCTGGAAAAATCTCAGGTGATCATAAACCTTGGCATGATTATAAGGTCATTGATCAACACCAATATCCTATTTTTGACCCAGATTGGGGCGCTGATGAAGAATTGCTACTAGTTGAGGGCTGTCAAACCTTAGGATTGGGTAATTGGCAAGATATTGCTGACTTTATCGAAGGTAGATCAAAGGATGAAGTTAGTAAACACTATGAAGAATACTATCTGAATTCTCCTTATTATCCATTGCCCGATCTGAATAAAACTTTTCCTGAGGTTTCCACCACCAATTTTCTTAAGAAAAGGAAACAAAGATTTGAAAATAGAAAAAAACTTCCATTACCGCCACCAAAGAAAGTTTTAACTTCTCAGCCTCTATGTTCTTATATTCAAAAGTATATGCCTGGTAGACTGGAGTTTGAGGAGGAAGCTGAAGACGAGGCTGAAAAAATGGTGCAAGATATGGTTTTTGAACCCGATGAGTCTAATGAGGATATCGAACTAAAATTATCAATTTTGAAAATTTACAATGAGAGATTATCATTAAGGGCTGAACGTAAAAGGTTGATCATTCATGATAATTTGTTAGATTATAAAACTAATAATGCAATTGATAAAAAACGTTCTAAAGAGGAGAAGGATTTATATAATAAAATCAAGGCATTTGCAAGAATAATGAGTTCGTCAGATTTTAATAGTTTTTCGAATGATGTGATGAATGAGTTCAAAATAAGGAATAGAATTTCACAGTTACAAAATTGGAGGAAAAATGGTATAACCAAACTCAATGATGGTAAGATTTTTGAAAGAGAAAAAGCTGTTAGGGTTTCCAAATCCTCGTTATCATTAGCAACCTCTGCGTTGAATGGATTGTCATCAAAGGAACGTCATACCTTAAATTCGGGTAAATCAAATTCAAGATTATCAACACCTGTGGATAACAATAGTAAACTGAAAAAGAGACATTTTGAGCCATTGGAGATCTCAAATGCTCCAGATTATAATTTATTATCTAGTGATGAAAAAGTATTATGTCGTGAGCTTAGAATTTATCCAAAACCATATCTATGTATTAAGGAAATGCTTTTCAAAGAGCTATTAAGTAATGATGGTAAACTGAATCCAGAAAAGTTCACATCAATAGTTAAATTGGATTCCCTGAAGACGTCAAGAATTTATGATTATTTTGTACAACAAAAATGGTGTCAAACTAGCCCGACTAGTATACATTTTAATTCTGTATAGTATCCTGTATTTTAATATTAATAAAACAAGCTAGCAAACTTTCGTAACATGAAATCTGGGAAATTTATTTTTTTCCATTTTCTCATCTTTATTTCTCACTAAAAAGATTTCCAAAAAAATTTTCACTCATGATTTACACTATTTCACTTTGAGCTTTTGAGAACAGTATACAACCACTAAAATGTCAGATAAGGCAAGATATTCAATTGAAAGATCAATTCCCGAACTTGAGGATTTGGAAAAAAAGGGTCTGTTCAATAAAAAAGAACTTAATATGATTGTTCGCCGTAGAACAGATTTTGAACATCGTGTTGCGGGACGTGGATCAAAACCAGCAGACTTCCTTGCATATATTAAATTTGAAAAAAATGTTGATAGATTAAGAGCCAAACGCTATGAAAGAATGAAGGAAATTATCGATAGGACTCCAAGTATAAGTAATTGGTCAATACCCCAAAGAATTTTGTTTCTTTTCAAACGTGGAACGAACAAGTTCCCAAGTAGTATGGAATTATGGGCTGGCTACTTGAAGTATGCGAGAAAACAAGAAAGTGTTAACGTGGTATATGATATTTATTCAAGATTACTCTCACTACAACCAAGAAATATCGACGTCTGGTTAAGCGGTGCCAAATGGGAATTCGAATATAACAAAAACGTTAAAGGTGCAAGAGCGTTGTTTAAACGTTGTCTGAGGTTTAATATTGATGAAGAAAGGGTATGGATTCAATTTATCAAATTTGAATTGAACTACCTAAGTAAATTGTTAACTAGAAGGAAACTATTACAGCTAGTTAGTGAGCGTGCACAATTAGAAGACCTAGAAGAAAATGAGAGAGAAAAGAATGCAGAAGATGAAGAAGGAGATAATATCATTGCTTTGAATGTTGATGATGCAGAGATAAATAACGAATTAAATAATCTACCTGAAATGAATGTCTCCACGTTAGGAAGTGTTGAAGACAATCCAGTTTTACGTGGTGATTTAGTGATGACACTATACGATGTCTTTATTCAAACAATGACTAAAAATTTGGAAGGATCGGAGAAAAAGGAGAAAATAATGAAATTGGCATGGAAGATTTTATTATTGGTTGATCAATTTGATATTTTGGACAGAATCCATATGTGTGATTATATCGTCAAAGATTTAGTTGCAAGATATCCAAGTGATGATAAGTGCTTAGTCTTACAATTGACACTTTCATTGAGGTTTGTTACTATAAATGATGAGTCGTTTGTTAATGAGCTTCAGCAAAATGTCAAGTTATACCAAGCTTGGACCTCAAAGACTAAATTAAACGCTGAACAAAAAGTGAAAGTTAAAGAAAGTTACATCAGTTATATAAAAGACCGATTTTTACAGTTTGCTGATGATGATACAAAACAATTGTTAGAATTGTTAGTCAAAAAACTCTAAATTATTTGTATAGATTGTACATAAACATTCATTCCACTTTACTCCAAGAAGTAGCTTGTACTTTTTTGCCGATTCTTTTATAGGATACGACAACCGACAAAATAACACCGACAATAAAGCCTGACACCGCAAAAATCCAGACAAAGTATGGATTACGCGGATTAATCCAGTATACACCCAAATTATTTTCAACATCAATTATCTGTCTTTGAGCATTAACCCATTTAATATTGAAATTAAACTCAACGTTTTGTTCAATAATTACCTTTGTGGTATTACTTGATGCAGAAAAGGCGGTACCTGCGACAATTTCATTCTCCTCGTTTGATATCATGATGATGTTGAGGTTTGAATCAATATCGAAATGTGATTCAAGCACATTCCCACGTAAACTAAAATCTATGGGAATGTAAATACCCGAGTTTGGACGTAATTCATATCTGCATGTCAAGGGAGCATCCTTATGTAAATACAACTGGAATAAATGATAAATTTCATCCTTGAATTTAACTGTACATTTAATATTTGAATCATCCATGTATTTTAATGAAAACGGAGCATTAGTTTCAAGGCATGTTGCAAATGGGGCATATACGATTTCTCTATTTTCATCGAAAACATGTTCGCCTGTGTCGATTTGTCTATTAATACACTCTAGAAAAACCAATCCATTTTTTGAGTATGGTTTATACGTTTCAGCGTTTAATTCGGATAATGGATATTCTTGGTATTTTGATGCCAATACGGCAGTGCATAAAAGGAGGACAAGTTGAATGATTTTCAGCATGCCTAGTTTCCTGTTGATCAACCAACGACGAATTAACAGAGTTATTTCTTCTGTATCAGACAGACTACATCATTGAAATTAGCGAGGAATTGTTTTTTGTTTTTACTAATGCTATACAAATTACAATTATTCACTTTTTGACAGGCTCATTTCAATCATACGTGTGTTTTCCTCCTTAAGATTTTCAAAACATTTCCTTTTGGCTTTCAAACTTTTCCAATGGGCAGTAAGGCCATCTTTTCTCTTGAAATGCTTCCCACACCCCCAGCTCACGCCGTTTTCTAAAACGCCCCCGCAAATGTAACCCTTATCTGAATCATGTTGACTTTTTTCATGTCTCCGACGATCACTGTGTCTTGCAAAATTTTTGTGACACACTTTACATTCGAACGGTTTCTTGTGTTCGTGGGTTGACTGATAATGTGACATAAAATTCAATTTTCGTGAAAACGTTTTTTGGCATCCTGGAAAGTGACAGATAAATATTTTAGGAATTGGTGAAATGTCATTGGAGTCAACTTGTCTTTGTGCTAGTAATACATCACGCTGTCCACTTGGTAAATTGCTTGAAGAAGGTGGCAATTCTGCATTGGCAAAATTGATGTTGGCGTTCGGATTACTGTTCAGCAAGCCCATTTGAAAAGCATTGTGCAGATTATTGTATTGTAGCATTTGAGTAAGACCTGTAGAGTTTGAAGCTGTAGTCTGCTCTTTTAGTTGGTCTGGATTTGAGGGATCAGAAATTGGAATATTTAACGGATTAAGCCAGTCGGATGATACAGATGCGCCACGCTGATTCAACTGCGAGACGATCTGATCGTCTGGGGTATCTTGCTTGATAGAATCCTCAGGTTTTTGTACTATTATGTTGGTGTTGGATTCGGTTAATGCTTTTTTCTGTTGCTGTTGTTGCTGTTGTTGTTGCTGTGGCTGTTGCTGTTGCAAAAAATAGTTGGCAGAAGAATTGTTTGAATTTAGCCCCGGCTCAGCATCTGGTTTTAAACTATCATTGGAACCTTCCTGTGGGCGAAACGGAACGGAATTCGCCAGTGTAAATAATGGATTTTGTTGACTTTGACTTGCATCCTGATTCTGGTTCTGATTTTGGCCTTGAACATGATAATTTGGCTGTGAAAATAACTGTGAATAAAATAACATATTTTGCTGGGCTGCCTGGACTTGTGCTCGTGTCTGCTGTAAGTGCATCTGCTGCAACTGCAGCTGTTGGATCTGCTGTATGTGATGCAGTTGCTGAGACTGTATTTGTTGCTGCTGTTGCTGTTGCAGCTGTTGTTGCTGCTGCTGTCCCTCATGTCGTTGTTGTTTTTGTATATCAAAGCCATTTGCCAACGTGTTTGTGGCACTTCCTGCTTTCTCATCTGTACTGCTATTATTTGTACCAACCACGATATCACTGACCGCATGTTTGGTAAGATCCTTATCGCCAGCTTCCACAGCCATGTTATTGCTGCGTTGGATACGCCGCCGTTCAGCGTGATCCAAATCTGTTAATAGCTGCATTTTAACTCCAGTATCGTGTTCCAAATCAGTGGTGTTTTCCATTGCTGTCATTGGCACGTGTGCACCGTTTGATGCACTTATCATGTTGAAAAACCCCCCGATTCAAGCCATAAAAACCATCCAAGAAGGCAGTGTGCCTTCGGCAAAAAAAAAATCAAGGCGATGCACAACATGTATATTTGCTTAGTATTACTAAAGTTTGCTACTGCCCTACTTACTATTATATCAGGAGAAATGCTGTGGCCATCGCAACAGCAAAGACGCTGCCTATATATGCAGCTAGCTGAAGCAGATCTGGACTCAACTTTCCAAAAAGAAGACGGTTTTCTGACAAGGACACTTGTATGGGCACTCTCTTCATGATTCGATCCGCTGCCTCTTGATCTGTTGAATAGTAATCTGATGAGACCTGTACAATGAAAAAGTATGGAACTTCCTTATCCTGATCTGGGTACGTCGACAAATGCAACGATACAGGATGCATAGCTGACCAGCAGACACGTATAAAATAGTTAGATTGTTTCAAACCGCTCACGTCAAACAGGAGTACTCCCCTGTCCTTTCCCCCAGAAAGATCAACACTAAACTCTGTTGTTTCTCCAATCATTCTGTCTTCGATCTTATGTGTTGAATACGATACCTCATCGGCACTCAAATCATAGTACTCTTCTATTTCTTGCGGCGATGTAGTTTCAACAACATACCCCTTCCTTTGTAGCTGCAGCAAATATGTCTCTGTATTGGCCAGTGTCACTGCCATCCACCATATCACCCACCCCAGTGTCACCCTGTTGAGATGCATTGTCCTGCTCTGTGACCGGTGCAGGTGGATAAAAAGTGGCCCGAGCAGAAAGAAAGACCTATACGAGCGATACGAGCAAACGAAACGCCAAAAGCCAACGGCCCATTTCTTGCTCAGCACTATTTAGCAGCAGATTGCTACCCTGTTCTGCACCATCCAACCAGGGAAGTGACACAAACAGCAGGAAATGTCTAACGAGATACATTACGATGCAATCGTTATTGGGGCCGGCGTGATTGGTCCGTGTCTTGCCAAGTGTCTGGCCGGTCAAGGCCGTAAGGTGCTGATTGTGGAAAGGGAGTGGACAAAACCAAACAGAATCGTTGGTGAATTGATGCAGCCTTCTGGTTTACTGGCGTTGAAGAGACTTGGTATGGTCAAAGCTGTAAATAATATTGAGGCTATCAGAGTTGATGGTTATTACATTTCTTATTTTGGCAAAAACGTTACGATTCCGTACCCTGAAAAATCAATCTTAAAAACACTTGATCAAACACCTGTTTCTGGTGCAATCAAAACGGGTGACGAGGACAAACTTGTCACCGACTCAACATTACTTATGAAAGATTGGGACAGTTCTCCCAGTTTAAAAGGTGTAGCTTTACATCATGGAGATTTTCTAATGAACCTGCGTTCGCTTTGTATTGATCATGAAAATGTTACTAAATTGGATGGTAATGTAACCAAGTTAATTCAAGACGATGAAACTGGTAAGATAACAGGTATCGAGGTTGCAGATAAGGGTAAATTTAGTGCGTCATTAGTTTTCTGTTGTGACGGTATCTACTCCAAATTCAGGAAACATTTAGCAGATGACCATGTTCCATCAATAGGTTCTTATTTTGTTGGTTTAGATCTACTTGACGCAAACCTTCCAAAAAAATATCATGGTCATGTCATACTTGGCAAACATGCTCCCGTTTTAATTTATCAAATAAGTCCTCATCACAGTCGAATTTTATGTGCTTATAGATCTAACAAACTACCCAAAAAGGCAGATGTTTTAGGGTACCTGAAAGACCAAGTTTTACCAAATTTACCAGAAACAGTTCAACCAAGTTTTCAAAAAGCCTATGAAAGTTCTGTCGACGGAACAATTATTTACAAAGCAATGCCAAATCAATATTTGACTGCACGTTTGAATGACACACCGGGCTTTGTTTGTGT
>JAKTVB010000128.1:0-15287 GCA_030556995.1 Pichia gijzeniarum
TTTTCGTCATCTTTAAAAATTGTCTCCACAAATACAAAACATCCAAAATCGATTACCCCGGAAAACTCCGAGTGTTCATCCACAAAGCCTTGTGGATACAACAAACCGTGTTTGACATCCATCCCATCCTTCTTCACGTATCGCACCAGGGCCACAACTTTGAGTCTTACCATGGAGTACCATAATTCTGAATAGATGGCCATATTTTTATCAACGAGGGGGCTGTCAATTGATTTTGATGGTAAGATAATCAAAGAGTCTTGTTTCAAATGCCACGGAGGAATGGTTGATTTGTCGACAAACGAAGTGATCGTCATTGACTTGACCGAGTCTAGATCCAATATATTTGGCGGTAAATCCGTAAGCAAGAAGTTAGATGTTCCAAATTTATACCCGTCAATTATAAAACTTGGGTTGGTAATTTCATGAGTTTGATCATCTTCCTCGTAGTAATAAGTATACTTTTGACTAATTTTACTTCCTGAGCTAATTGATGTCGTGGAAATGTAATCGTTCATGGAGTTTCTTTTCACGAAGGGGTACGCCGATATGGAAAGCTGCAGATCGGGTATATCAAGTAATTGCAACGTATGGCTATATATCTCCACCGGCTTTTTAAATTTTGGTACCAAAAGCGTCTGTTTAGTGAGGGCAAAGATTGCGTCCTCTAACGAATACATGAAATTCTGCTGGTTGTCTTCATTTGCGGACAAAATTGCATCAATTTTGTCTGTGTGGACGGCAGGAGAGACTAGTGACGTGTTGATAAATATGAGATTGATTTGGTTTGTGGATTTAAGCACGTGTTGGATTTTGGTGGTGTAGTTCTGCCAGTCGTATTCACCGTCTAGTGGCGATACCACCAGTATGTCAATCGACTTTGATTTTTTCGATGTGAAGGAAACAGACTGAATCAAGTCGGATAGGTCTCTAATGACGTCAGTTGGATCAGATGGCTTGTTTAGAGAAGAGATGAAGGTTGTTATGTGCTGCCATTCAAGCGACTTCTGCTGCACAAACGTATTGGGGGCGTTGATCAAAGTGACTTTGTTGGACTTGTTGAAAACAATTGGGTTGATGAGGTAATTGTAGGCAAAAAAGGATATCTTCGATGTGACGGATTCATTGGAATGGAGAATGCATGGGTTGTCCACGAGCACGTAGGTTGATCTGGCAGACATTGGTCCAAGAAAAACAGTGTCCTGAGTCCAAAACATGCATATTAGCCAACCTCGAAATGGTTATCAGGTTCTGGAGCAGGTCGAGCTAAAACCTTTTGCGCTGTGAGCAGATTGATGCTTCGGCATGGACCAGCAATCTCATTCATTCTTGAACCGCCTGATTCAGTACTTTCTGAATCATGCTGGTGAGAGACTGACACATATACATGTGGGTGAATACCTACTTGAAGTGACTGATCCAATATGGGTGGGCACGTGAGATTACGTAAATTTAGCGGTTTCTGCAAATGATGTTGGTTGTGGTTTAGAGGATCACAAGGAATCGATTATGGATAAGTAAAGTCAAGCAGTGCTTGAGAAAGAAGTGCTGGCAAAATCTAAAAAGAAAGTTTGAAAACTCCATAGAGAGTCCATGTAAAAGTTTTCATTCTTAACAAAAACACACAGCAAGAAGCCGATGCACATCAATCATGACGGGTTTTGAGTCATTGGTTTACGGTTGTTAAATAAAGCAGGTAGCAAAAGTTATAGAAATAGCAAAATGCTCGACAACAGAGAAACTATGAAGGAATGTCCCATTTATGTTTGTCGACGGTACTGGACCTTAAGCCAATAGTGTAGGCGAGCTTTTTCTTCAAAGTAGCAGCACTCGATCTGGGTGCAAATGGAACCTCGTATCCGTTTAGAAAAATTATGCATTCTTCTTTCGACAAACCGGCAACATTCTGTATAGTTTTGATCGAAGGAAGGCCTTCAGGACGCTCCCCTGTCAAAAAAGGAATATCGAAAACTTCCCCTTTGTATTGGAAATAAAGGACGTTATCTGTCACAGCGGCCCGAAAATGCACAGTTTTTTCAAGATGTAATTGTCTTGTTTCCAGACTTCCTAAGCTTCTCTCTAAAGCTGCTTGCCCCGTTTCCAGACTTCCTAACCTTCTCTCCAAAGCTGCTTGCCCGGTTCTTAAACTTAATTGACCCCTTTCTAAGCTAGTCAACCTTGTTTCCAAACTTGCAAACCCCCTTTGGATTATCTCTCTTAGAGAATCATCTGTGCTTTTTGAATGTAAGCAATTTTCGATTTCTAGATTTTTAGACTGGTTTCGGGCCTCAACTTGAGCCATCTCAATTTTACCATGGGCGATTTGTCCTTTGACACTTTGCACATAGTGAAATGCCGATTCATACGAATCGTCCTCTGGTAGAGGTACATTGAAGTCGTTTGTAGGTACGTTTGTCATTTCGTTTGTAGAATATGTTGTTAGTAGTAATAACAGGACAAGATAAGAAGAGGAAGGGCAAAACATGAAGAAAACAGAAAAGGGGCTCGTTGTTGGCTCAAAGAGGAAACGATTTGTCACATTTCACAACCCGCGGCTTGGAAACAAATGCTGGTGGAAGAATCAATAGGAACTGATCAGCTAGAAGAGCTTTACCAAGCCGGTAAGCGGTAAGAGTTTGTGGTAAACGGAAGTAGTTATATTCGTCGATGGCAGAGTAGTTTGTTGGTGTTTGGCCACATGGAAAACCGCGTAAGGTTCACTATGTGAAGCCGAAGAGATGGGCCTAGGCCTAAATAAAGAAGGAAAATGAGTACCTATATGCTGGAAATGCAAACCCATCTTTTACGACGAATGGGGCACATTTATGTATTGATATTTACACTTGGACAGTGATAAAAGGACAACTGATTCACACCCCAATAGTAAAACACAACAACCTATAAAAGTGAACCGCAGTAATTAGTCTACTGCAGTTACTGCAGAATACCAGGATGTGAGAAATGCAGTTCAGATTGAATTGCACAAACGCCAGGACAGTGCGTTTGGGATAAAGACAAATCCATTAAAACTGGTACGGCACAAACTTTCTGTAAGCTGTGATCAAGCACAGAAAGACCGGCAACAGCATGGAATCATCGTGTAACGGGAGTCAATGAGAGCACAGATTACAAGAATTTACTACAAAACACGGCAAAGTTTATACGTACAGTTGGGTTAATCGGTTAGCCAGAGAAGAACGGTGTTCTTTTTTTTTCTTTGTTGTATTTACAAGTGTATAAAATAATAACTATACGTATACGTACATCTGCTCATATGAGTACCACCAAATTCAAAAACTGTAAATACATATATATATACATACTTAACGTGCAGCACGATCATTTGACCTTCTTTGCCTTCAACTTGATGGTTTCGCCGTTGAAGTAGATACCTTTACCCTTGTAAGGCTCTGGAGGTCTCATGTTTCTCAATCTGGCAGCAAAGAGGTTCAGCTTCTGCTTATCCGGACCACTCAAGACTAGTAGAGTCTGTGAAGGGGTGTCACAGGAGATAGAATCCGGTATTGGCAAACCCTCTTGGTTACATCTGCCCACCTTCATTTTAACCCAGTCGAGGCCAGTTCTCGCATCCTTCTCAAGCATGACTCTGTAACCCGTACCTTTGAATCTGAGAGTGGAGGAGTGACCGTCGGTGACGCCGATGACGGCATTGTTGATCAAGGAACGGTAGGTTCCCCAGAGAGACTTCTGGATTTTGTTTGTTGCGTCGTTGATTTGAACTTTCAGATTGGTTGGGTTGGACGAATCGATGTGCAAGAAATCGGGTATTTGTAAATTGATTTCTCCCTTTGGACCTTTGATGGAAAGCAGATTGTTGAGGAGAATCTTCTGAGTGCCCTTTGGAATGACCTTTGGCACCAGCATCTGGAACGTGGAGAGCTGGACATCCGGGCTGACGAAAACGGGGGAGGAGCCGATATGGGAAAGCAGTGTTCTGCCGGTATGAAAGAGTCTTGTGTGCATCTGCGTCTGCATGCTGGGAGGTTCGGCCTGTGTTGTTGCAGTGGAGAGGTCTTCCCAGACGGTTCCTGTGCTTTCCAGAAAGCTGCAGAGTCAAACAAAATGGAAAAACAGCGAAAAAAGAGAAAAAAGGGAAAAAAGGAAAAAAATCGCTTACGTAACGCGGCGTTTTCCGTTTTGGGAAATAAAATTTTCAGTGGTTTTTTGTTTGCAGCTGTAGAGCTTTTCTGCTCAGGGGTGTTTGGACAGGACTTCTTCCACGGGACAGGAACAGCACAGCAAGACAAGATACAGGGACGTCAGAATGGTTAGAAAACTCAAGTATCATGAACAGAAGCTTTTGAAAAAGGTTGATCTTTACAACTACAAGCAGGACAACGACCACCGAGAGTCGGAGGTGATGCAGAGGTACCAGCTCACCAACAGGAACGACTATCATTCGTACAACAAAATCGTCGGTAAGCTCAAGCAGGTTACGAGGAAGCTTGCGCTGCTTGAGCCGAACGACCCGTTCAGAGTTAAGCACGAACAGTTGCTTCTGGAGAAGTTGTACGATCTGGGCTTGATCTCCAACACGAGCAAGATCAGTTTGATCGAGAACAAGCTTTCGGTGAGTTGTCTGTGTCGTAGAAGAATCGGCGTCATGATGGTGAAGTTCCGAATGGCACAGAACGTGCAGGACGCCAACCGGTTTGTCTCCCAGGGACACGTCCGGGTGGGCAACAAGCTGATAACGGACCCAGCGTACTTGATCAGCCGCAACCTAGAGGACTACTTGACGTGGGTTGACGACTCCAAGATCAAGAAGAACGTCATGAGCTTCAAGAACAAATGGGACGATTTCAGCACTATATAGGAGAGCTATAGTTTTTCTTTTTCTTTTTCTTTTATACTTTTACTACCACTTGCAGCTGTTTTATAGAAACATATGCTACTGCAGTAGCTGGCTAAGCTTTTTGTTGTTTACGTCGCCGGCCTTTTTGGAAAGATTAGGCGGAAGCGGGAGCTTGAGCTCGAGCAGCTTGAGCTCTCTGCGCAAATGCACCGACGCATACGACAAGTCCTCGTAACACCTGCGTATCTGTGTTTGCACCTGGTCCACGGAGGCGTCATCCCGGCTGACGTGGCTATCGTGGACGGTGTCGATCAGCGTGGAGAAGTTGTGCAGGAACGACACGAGCCGAAGCTCTGTGTCATGGATGGCTGCTATTCTCTGGCCGGCATATTCCCCGCTACTGCTATCGTGGCCCGTGCTGTCTGTCTTTCCGGCGCTGTCGTCCATGGGGTCTGTCTGGCCCAAGCAGCTGCTGTAAACTCCAACCATCTCCTTCATCTTGTTACACCACAACCACAAATTCATGTCAAAACGCAAACCCTTTTTTTCCCCTAACAAAAACCCCTCAAAACGCGCAAAACCCTCTCTGTACGCACGTGACCACGCATTTTTCCCTCTGTTTTTCCCACTTTTCCCTTTTTTCCACTTTTTTCACCCGTGAAGGTTTTGTCCTGCACTATATTTGTTGAAAAACTCTTGCTAACTACTTCCTGCTTCGTCCTGGTTTGATTTAATCCTCCTCCCGTTCTCTCCTTCACTCCATCTCTAACTAACAATGTCCGATTCCACTGAAGTCTTAGTCCTCAGAGGTACCCTACAAGGCCACAATGGCTGGGTCACCTCCCTTTCCACATGTCCAGCTAACCCAGACTTACTTTTATCTGCTTCCAGAGATAAAACTTTAATTGTCTGGCAATTAACTAGAGACGAAAACCAATACGGTGTTGCAAAGAAGGCTTTGAGAGGTCACTCCCACATTGTCCAAGATTGTCAATTGACCCCAGATGGTAGATACGCTCTTTCCGGTTCTTGGGACAAGACCTTGAGATTGTGGAAGGTCGCTGATGGTGAATGTGTCACCAGATTCGATGGCCACACTGGTGATGTTATGTCCGTTTCCATCTCCCGTACCGTCAGACAATTTGTCTCCGCTTCCAGAGATAAGACCGTCAAGGTCTGGAACGCTCTTGGTCACTGTGTCCAAACTTTGAAATCCCACCAAGACTGGGTTTCCTCCGTTGAATGTTCCCCATCAAAGGACTCCATTGTCTTCTCCGCTGGTTGGGACAAAACCGTCAAGGTACGTATTGCTTCTCTTTTTTTTTTTCCTTTTTTTACTCACCTTCTGAGTTGATTTGGGTGGATTTGATTTGATTCTCCATATGATGATAGACATAATATTTGCTACTTCGGACACTGCTTGCAGTGAATGAGACATATAATTATCACCAAGATCTCTGATTGATTGTTTTTCAAACTTCCACTTTCTTCTCAAAAACAAACAAACAAAATACTAACTCTTTTATTACCACAGACTTGGGATATGAACGATGCTAGTTTATTATCTGACTTCATTGGTCACAACGGTTACGTCTCATGTATCACCATCTCCCCAGACGGATCCCTTTGCGCCTCCGGTGGTAAAGACGGTTCCATCGTCTTATGGGATTTAGGTTCAAACGACGTTCTTTACACTTTACAAGCAGGTGACGAAATCAACGCTTTAGCTTTCTCTCCAAATAGATTCTGGTTAGCAGCTGCAACTTCAACCTCAATTAAAATCTTCCACTTACAAGAAAGAACTTTAACTGATGAATTAAACCCAGAAGTTGCTGAAGGTAAGACTCCAGAATGTATCTCTTTAGCTTGGTCAAGTGATGGTCAAAACTTATTCTCTGGTTACACCGATGACTTGATCAGAGTCTGGCAAGTCATGACTTCTTCCGCTTAATTGTTAATTACTCAGAAGCTAGTCTAAAAACTTTTTCTCTCTCTTTCTTTCTCTTTTTTTTTTTTACATAAATCTTTTTGAATTCAATATATTTATTAAATTTAAACTCACAAACCGGTAAACTAAACTAAACTAAATTAAACTAAACTAAACTAAAAACTCTCCGATCCGCTCACAGATCTTCTGCCTCAATATGTCTCAAAATGACTTCATTAATCAACTGGATTGGATATGCAGGCCCAAATCCATGGCACACCTCTTTGCCCCGTAATTCGTTGATTATGCCCGGTATATCCAACGTGTAGGCATCCTCACCCCCATATTCGTTCCTACCCGCATTCAGCTGTGTAAACTCAACCAAGTAATCCCACACTGCACTGATGGTCAACACCTTCTTATCTTCGATCTCGTACGACTCACCAATCTTGTTGGCGTGGTTACTGGACTGATTATTCAGTCCGTGCACCCCCCAATCGATGGTCTCATCAATAAATTCACACTTATTCGTGTTGGGGAACTTAAATGTCAATATTTTCCTAACACCAGAATCCTCAAAATGGCTGCCGTTATTGCTGTTGCTATTGCTGCTGTTACTCGAGTTCGTGGTCAATGGGCTGCTCACACCACTCGACTCACTCTGCTGCTTATGCAACAACTGGTTCTCCATATCCAACATCATGTTCTTCTGCTTCAAATCGTTCAACTGTCTCTCTAGTTTTCCACGTGCAATCTCAGCTTCCTGTAGTTTGCCCGACAACTCTTTCAGCTTACCCTCTTTACGTTCCCGAAATGCACGTTGGGCTGCCCTGTTTTGAGCCTTGCGTCGTTGATACAACTCCTCCTCAGAAGGTGCACCCCTGCCACCGTCATTGCCTTTCAACATGTCGTTGTCTTCAGCATTCCCGGCCAACCCGTAGTCAACACTCAGGTTGGGCGTGTTAAAAAAATTCATGTCCTCCACGTTCATAGCTGCATCCACTGTTCCGTCACCGCCACCAGGGCCACCGTATCCTGTATATCCCATGTACTCCATGCTTGATTTATGATTGCTGAATTGCAGTGTGGAAAATGCATATGCTGCGTTTCCATGTTCAAATTTCATTTTCTTCTCAGCACCCTCTTTTGGATGGAACACACACTTCCTTTTGCGGTCCCTGCACTTACAGACGGATAGATCTTGCATTGGCAGCCACACATCAAACAATGGACCCGATCAAATCGTTTGAAAATCACATGGATGCACTGGTCAGTTCTGTTCAACAGTTCACTCCCGACCCAGCAACATCCTCCCTACTATTACACGATTCGGATGAAATAGGCATCCAAATACGACAATTTCATGCCTCCGCAGGAAAATATAGGACGTACGACACATTGCAGAGAAAGAGAGATACAGAATTGTCCAATGGCTTAAAAGATATACTAGACACTTTGGTGCAATGCAAACGAGATCTAGATAATTTGCCCCGACTTGATCTCAATTGCAGAGATGCAGATACGACCCCAGCAAACGGCAACAACATTCCAGACGTGAACGATACTAAAACTATACTATCATATGCGTTGAAATTGTCAAAATTCTCTAAAATCCCAAGGACATTTGACGGATTCCTACTCCCAAATAACTTCATCTGGCCCGGCGACGATACAATGCGTCGAGGTAACCTTGCAATGGCTTCAATAATACCGGATAAACTCATACAGTCTGAGAATTACGGGTCCGATTACATCCCTCAAGAGACAGAAAGTTCCGCTGTTACCGATCAACGGTTGATTGAAGAGATCAAGCCAAGTCAAGAGAAAGCAGAAGCGGGCGACGAAGACGATGATGAGGATGACGAGTTCTTACCGCAGGCAAACACAAACACGTTGGGCAACACTACAAACACCAACGCTTCTCTGATGGCTGATCTTGATTTGCTGGATTCCGATGACGATTAGGTTCAAATTTGAATATACGCTTTACTTTTAGCGATTTATAGAGCTACTAGACAGTTTTGATTTTGAACTGACCCACTATTATTTTAGCTGAATTGTTTGCAACATAATTTTGAATATAAATCAGCAAATGTTCATTCAAACAATTGTCTTACAATCCAAAGTAGTAAAAAGCACAGTGAATCAATTTTCTCAAGCTAACACTATTAATGTGATACTAGAACCAATCGTCATGTAAATCAGCAAAATTTAACAAATATATATATTTAGATAGACTAACAATGTTTGGTAGAGTGAAGTAAACGTCAAGCCATCTAAAAGCCTGATCGTCTGCTTTTCTGGACTCTCTTGAAAAAGTCGTTTTTTTCTCGAGGCCATTGGTTTTGAAGCCAATTAAAGGTTATGCCGTATTTATGAAGACAATATCAATGCCCTTTTCTTGGGAACAATGTGTTTTATATCCTCAAGTTTTCGAGGTTGTCATGAACTTCATGGTGGTAAAACATATTACTCCTTACCAATTGTAGAACATTGGTGCTTTTCCAAGCAACCATATATAGCATATATAGTTATTGCTTAAAAGTGATCCTAAAGTATTAGAAAAGTCAGAAGATAAAATGAAAGATGCAAAACTTGCATTGGATGTTTTTCGAAATGATCAAAAAAGACTGATGTAATGAGAGCGTCCAGCTGAAGCTTACCATTTCTGTGACATCTTGGATTAATAAACCAATCTTTTTTAACCATTTCAAAATTGCCTGAGCTTGTCCCTTAGTTCTCTTGACGGTTGCATTTTTTTTTTCAAACTGAATTCTCTTTCCTTGTTTTATATTTTCTTGCAAGTTGTGGTGATCCAAGATCTCCAGCCTCAATCAATATTGACCTTTCAATGGCGTCGTTTTGTAAAGAAGCATAGTTTGGTGGCTTTATGATAATTCCTAAAAATCATCAGCGGAAAGAGGTGCAAAAGTTTTCAGCAGGACTGCTGAAAACCCACTCAGTTTAATTTATAAGCAAGACAAAAAGAGAAAAGAAATCGTAAGGGAAAAAAAGGGTTCCTTTTGTCACGAAACCGCTCGTTGCGGTTCGGTGACGACAAAAAGTGAATGTAGGTTAAGCACAAAGAAAAAAAAGATTGGACAAACAAACCATCACACGATGGTAATAAATGTTTGCTGCAAAGTGAAATCGGTGACGAAGATGAGATGCGCATTTGTTGCATTTAAAACACCATCAAATTGCAGAAAACAGATAAAACTGTTTTATCTTTTCCTCTTCAGCAGCAAGTTAGTATCCAACATCACAGCTGGTAACCTCATGCCTTCCAAATAGGAGATTTATTTCATGCTTTTTGTTCCATGTATGCTTAGAAAATTTACTAAACAATTGTTCCACGGCCGTAAAATAAAATAATGGCAACGAATGTAAATTTATAATTAAATACCCTTAGTTCTTGAAGTACTTGCATAACCTTTCAAGCCCCGCCCATTTTGCGGCTCAGCGACAAACCGGGGTGGAAAATGCCTACGATTTTACCATATTGAGAGTTCAGAACATTAAACATTTTTCCAAAAACCACTGTATAGCACATATATACCTTGCTCAAAGATGATTCGAGAGATGCAAGGAGAACCTAAAGATGAAATGAAAGATATAGTGTTGAATTAAGAGATGTTCGGAATGATCAAAGATTAGTGTACCGGCAGAACGTTATCCAAAATATTGAGCTCCTTGCGAGAGGTTTCACGTAAAGCCCTTCAAGAAAAGCTCAATAATTCAGTCTTTTTCGACCGTTTTGTCTTTTCTTAGCCCGTCTTTTATCTCATCTTTGGCTTTTCCTAGCGCTTCCAATATACTAGCAAAAGCTAGTTCTCTCTGCTTATCTTCGAAACTTTTGCGAGTTTGTGCATGATGCCGGGATCTTCGGCATATAATTAGATAATTCACCAATATTTCATGAAATGGAAACAAAGTTGGACCATTCGAAATCCACGTCAATTGGTCTCCTCAATCCCACAGCATAGGCCAATTTTTTTTTCAGGCCAACGGTCTCATTGGCCGCAAAGCGCACACCATATCCTTGAAGATATGCAACGCACTCTTTCCGGGAAAGGGCATTGATGTTTTCAATGCCCTCAATCAGGGGAAGATTCATCTGTCTTTCACCATAGACAAATTCGATGGGCCTGACCCGATAGCCCCTCGATAGGAGTTCAATGTTTTCAGAAACATCCTGTCGATAAACAAGTTTTTTCAGATCATTTCGCATATCTTTTATTTCGTCTTTGAGCTCTGCGAGCGCTTCCAATACGTTCGCCATACCTATCTCTCTCTCTTTGTTATAAATTCTCTTGCGATTTTGGGTAATGGTCAAATCTTCAGCGTAGTTATCATCCAACCTTCTTTTGCCATTTGCGTGGTGCTGATGAAGAAGTCTAGTCTGATAGTTATATAGTGATTCAAAAGAATCGTCAACCGTTATAGATACAGCAAAGTTGTTGGACATTGTTTGCGCTTACTTTGTGTGGAACAGGAACAAGAGACAGAGAGAAAAGGGGAAAATGTCGTCCCTTTTATACTTTTCAAGCCCCGCGCATTTTGCGGCTCAGCTTTACGATTTTATGCTTGCCATACGGTAATCCAGCTTTAGGAATCTCTATAGAAGTTTGTGTTTTAAAAAAATGTAGCTACCTAGGTAGATGTACTGGAAGCCTTCGTGTCTTCAATAAAAGAAGAAAGATCCGTCTCAAGGCTCGTCAACGCCAACCTCATGCGGCTAATTTCTTCGTCTGTTATTTGTCCTGGCTCCTTGCCTTGTAAACTTTGCAACTTCCATTCAGTAAACTCCTTTGAAAGCTTCCTCAAATCATTCTCTAGATGATCAAATTCAACAACAGTGGACTCGTTTAGTTCTTCTTGATTATCGAAATCTGGTAGTTCCGTACTCGATTTATTGACACCTGAAGATTTCAAGACCTCGATCAAATCAGTTGCGGAATCAAATTGATCTTTCAAAGTTGCAAGTTTAATGGAAATTGGAATTTCCGGTTCTTCAACTTTCTTGGATTCTTTACCCTTCAAGTGATATTTCTTCAAAAACCCGCTTGCAACCTTACCAAACGGTCCGTCAAATACAAATAATGTGATGAAACATCCCACATGAACCCAAAAATAACATGACCACCACAACATTACTGATTCTTTGAATTCTAAAACCAGGAACGGCTGAACCGCATAACCGAATGTTAATTGTGTTAGAATCCAGGAAAAAATATCGTAGAAAATCTTGTATTTGGAAACATTGCTGTTATCCTTTGTCGCAAATATCGGTCTGAAATTTCTTCTGAAAAGTTTGCCAACACTCTGCATAAATGCTCCAAGTATGAATGTTAAGTAATAACCTGGCAGAGTACCGTGCCAAAACGCCGATGTTGCAAATGTGATAATTGTTGGAATGATACCAACCTTTAATTTACCAGTTACTTTATCTCTTGTGCATGTTCTCAAATAAATGAAATTCTTCAACCACTTGTTGGTATTCATGTTCCATGCTTCGAGACAATCATGGACGTTTTGTCCAAATTCAAATTTCATCGGATCGATGTTTTGGACTCTGTTCCAATACATCTTGTCCTTAATTGGATCGTAACCGTTATAGCCTAATCCAACAACAATACACGAACCCTCGCTGATTAACCAAACACCGTAATACTTTAATCTCTGGCAAAATCCCGATATCCAAAGATAGTATAATTTATAGGCAAAACTTGTGTTGAATCTGAAATCTTCACTCAGTGAATAATCAATGGTTATGATTGGTGTTAAATAGACAAATAAGCCAATCCAGAAAAACCCTTGTAAAACTTTCTTCAACGCAATTCTACCACTTTTCGGAATCTTACGCTTCCTTGATCTTCCAGGTTTTTTAGATTCTGGGACATCGTTGAATAAATCGGTCAATATGAACTTTTCATAATCAGCATAATCAAACGAGGGACCGGTTATCAATGATGCGTAAAAGAAAACATAACCCAGATATGAAGGCAAATTTGGGTGGTGCAAAATTGCTCTACTTTTCTGATAAACATTTAAGTTTTTTTCAAAACCTTCCTTATTTTTATAGAATAATTGACCATCCCAATATGACCAACCAAAAGCACTCAACTTCATAACCATGACCATTTGCGCTCCAGTGAAATCAATTTCTCCAGGGTTTAGAACCCTAATATTAAGTTGCGCATGTACATGATTAATACATAGAATACTCATCAAAACAAGTAAATTAACCCAAGGCATAAATCTAGATTTATAATATTTGGTTAGATAATAGGTAAATAACGCATTGAATAGGATGATGAAAAACCCCTTGTAAATCTCTAGAATGAAGAATATATAAACTGCACTTGCAATGATGATGTAGAAATTCTTCAGTCTGTAACTAGCATCTGGAAGTCTCTTGAATACGGCACTTATAGGAAAGGATAAAAAGAGACACACCAAAGTTTTGATCGAGGCTGCGTCCAAGCCCGACACATCGCAAAGATACCCCACCAAGTAGCGGAAGGGATTTAGAGACTCAATCATGTCTGCAAAGCCTTCACTGTTTGTCCCCTGTACACGGACAGACCCGGATACGTCAAGACACGTCCAAATCGGCCAACCAACAAACAAAACGTCACCAGCGAAAACTCTCCTTTTCTGTTTAAACTGATGATTAGCTTATGTAATAAGTAAGTGTGTAACAAGGGTGTAGGATTCAAAGAATATTATATAATAAGTGTATTGTGTAATAAATGAATATCTGTAGTCTGTACAGCTACATAAAGATTATGTGAAGGTTATATGGCTCACAGTAAAAAACTGGAGTGGCCAAAAAAGCCTGCAAAAAGCAAACAGTGCTTAGCTTCAAATAACAGGTATGTTTGCCAACAACTGTCGTTACAAGCTGTAAATTGATAGATGGCTACAAACAGGGCCGATTACCATCCATGCCAATTTTGAACCCAACAGGGCTAACAATAGAGACATGAGCAGCCCATGAAAAAACGTGTTTACCATGGTGAAGACGGCGGCTGAGCCAGGAAAATCCTGAAAAAAGCAAACAGTAGTTGGCAAAAACGGTGCTCGTGCATCAGAGCAGCTTTGGGGATGTAAGTATGCCGGACAGTGAATATGACATGGCTGATTAGACTTTCAAAGTTTGGGTGTCTGGAAAAATGTATTGCACCAGACAGACGACTTTGAAAAAAATACAGGGCCAGTACCGACTGCTCTGATCCTACGCAGGTTCTGATATTGGCCCGAAAGAGGTCTCCTTTTATGCACCCAGTCACGTTGATCACAACGAGCCCAAGTCCGGATCAAATACTGTGCTGTGTGCAGGGTAAATCAAGCAAAACATGAGCATCGGAGTTGCAAGCTAAGGACATAACTCACCTCCCACACTTTTTGCAGCCCGTTTTCAACCTGTACAAACGTTACTTCACGGTGCAGTGTGGTAAATCAACCTTTTGCCGCCACTGTCCGTCCTCAAGCAACCCAGCTGCACTAAAAAACCACGTCTGCAGACAGTACTGCCAACGGTGATTGCCACAATCTCCCAGCCAACGACTACAACGTCCTCTCCGTGCAAACACAGTTTATATCATTACATATGGTTTTGTTGATCGAATTGTTTGAAAACAATCAAATGGAGAACCTCTGAAAACTAGCACGTCAATATCTTTATCGCTGAACAAACGCTAATCATGTTGACTGTAAGAAGGCATTCAGCCCAGTACTTGCCTGTAAACCCACCAGCAAGGGCAGAAGCCCCCACTACCACACTGGAGTGAAAGTGTTAAAGTAAAAGTGGGAGCCACACACTTTTGTTACACGTCTACTGATTACGTTTTAGGTTTCTCAAGAATCCCTGTGAATGGGACAAAAGCATGTTTTTCTCTACTTTTATTTCTTGTGTTTCCTTTCTGCTAAGTCTTTTTCCTGCTTATTACACACACACATTAAACTGTCCTTTTAAATACACCTATCTTGCTATGGACCACACTTCTGAAACACCTACAAATTCATTTGGTGCTGTAACACCTTTAATAATTACAAGGGACACAATTTCTGCTTACGAGGAATCAGTTGAAGAAAATGGATGGAATACAATAAATGGAATGAAACTTGAACTTGCTAGAACAGAGAAAATGCTACATGTTGAACAAAGAAAGTTAGCCGAGTTTTCAATTGAAAAAAAAGTGGAGCTGATTCAACAAAGTATCCCGACTCTCCAGCAGATACAAGAATTGTTTACTTCTTTTAAAGATGAGTTGAAAACTGAAGTGAAGTCTTTGAAAACTCAAGTGAAGTCTTTGGAAACTGAAGTGAAGTCCTTGGAAAACCAAATAATTACCTCAGACGAAAAACACGAAAGAAATTACGCTGCTTTGAAAAACCAGCTAATAACCTTAGACGAGAAGCTATCTCCAGAACTCTTACAAGTTCGGGGAGATTTGTTTGATGTTCAAAATTCTTTACAAGGAATTACGGTATTCCATCGCCGTAATTTATAATATACACTTATTTGAACATAATCAT
>JAKTVB010000129.1:0-14623 GCA_030556995.1 Pichia gijzeniarum
AACAGCAACAGCAACAGCAACAGCAACAGCAACAGCAACAGCAACAGCAACAGCACCAGCACCAGCTGCACCCGCACCAACAGCACCAACAACAGCAGCAACATCCCCAAATTCAGCATCAGCAGCAACATCCACAAACCCGTCAAGTCGCCGATTACCCCTATAAAAGTCAACCTCAAATGCTGATCCCCGTATACCAATACGAAGTACCTTCCAACCAATATCAACCAATGCAACATATGTCACCCTTACAACAACAGCAACAGCAACAGCAACAGCAACAACAACATCAGCATCAACATCAGCATCAACATCAGCATCAACATCAGCATCAACATCAGCATCATCATCAGCAAGAGCAGCAAGAGCAGCAGCAGCAGTATCAACAACAGCAACAACAACTACAGCAAATCTATCAATATCCCTCATATAGTGCTCCTTCTCAGCAACCCCCACATCCGCCTTTACAGCAACTTTCAAATCACCAGACACTTCTGGATCCAAATTCAGGATATTACTATCAAAAGTACCCCCTCGTCCCTTTCCAACAGCCAATTCGACAACTCTACTCACCTTCAACAACTCGACTTATTCAACATCATCATAAAACTTCTCCAATTATCCGCACTACAACACCAAAGAACACTCAACCTACTGTTAATTCTTTATCTTCCAATCAGCAATCGCCTCAGAGAGAGGCCAATAAAATAACATTTATAAATACCCCCGACTTAAACATGCCATATAAAGCTCATAAAAGAAATAATAGCCAAAGGTCAAGTTACAGGGTTGATAAGGTCAAACCACTCATTTCCAATTTAACTTCACCAGCAGCACCAGCACCAGCAGCACCAGCATCAGCCCCACCGGCCGTTTCATCATCACCGTCATCCTTCAGACCAACACATAGTTTTGGAATCTCAAACGAAAGAACTGTTGACGATTCAAGAGACCAATATCTGTCATACTATGCAAATAGTGTAAGTTTATCTAACACTTTGTTATGGGCAAGTAAACTGTTACCAGAGGTGGAAAGATTCCAAAAATATCTAAATGAGAATGAGATTGTCAAAAATTTTCTAATCAAGGAAGAAAACTTTCAAAATTCAAATTCCAGTTCCAAATCGGATAATGAAACTTATAAAATTGAGGAATTTTATAAATATTTGCGTGACTTCCCAAGGGAAGAGTTGCTGAAACTAAATGATATTTTCGGCAGATTATACAGCATGTCAAGTACTTGGATCAATTTAAAAGATTCAAAAGAAATAGAAACTTTAAATTTCCAAAATTTCTTGAATAGCAATATCAAGAAAAATCATGAAACTCTAGCGGACTCAAATGATCCCGATATGAAGGAAGCAAAAATTCAAAACAATTTGGGTGAATTGGTGTCGTTACAAGTCGTGCCGGTCAAACCAACTACACAGCACAGCTCCAATGTGGTGTTCAATTCACAGGGTACATTACAACCCGATCTAAGTATCAAAGCCAAACTGGTATGCCAGCATTGTGGTTCAACCTCCACCCCCGAATGGCGTAAGGGTCCTGAGGACGCAAGGACTCTATGTAATGCTTGCGGGTTGTTTCATACAAAGTTGGTCAAGAAACTGGGTAGTGAAGGTGCCGCTCAAGAACTGCGTAAGAGAAGAAAGGAAGGCGAAGAAAGAAACAGACGTATTTGAATCTGTAAAATGCCTATATAGGCAATATATATATAAAAACATGTGTACATTCAATGCTTTGTTTAGGTTTATAAATTGATGTTCAAACAATTAACCAAGCAACTCATCAACTAAATAATTAACTGATTCAGTACTTTTTACGCTTGGCAATCTTATCCTTCAAAAACCTTTTGCCACCACTCTGCTTCCTAGCCTGAATATCCATGTAGGTCTTACCAAACCATTCGGAAGATTTCTCGTTCTTGAGCAGCTCCTCAACCAAGGTCTCCCCCCTCTGCTTACGTCTCAACCGTCCGCCGTACTCCCCCACCCCTTCCACAACCTCACCAATCTGGAAATTTTCCGGAATTTCCCACTTCTCCCCCTTGTAAAACCTCTTTGGGTCAAGATACTTCCTGTTCTTGATGACAAGCAAGTCACGCTTCACCTCCTCCGTCATCTCCACTGTGGGCAAAGCAAACCATTCCTTCGATCTGGCCTCCTTCACCAGACGTCGATCTCTCACCGTCTTGGTGTTCCTATCCGGTATCACGTTCTCCACACGCTCACTGATCTTGCGTATCTCTCTCGACCGGCGTTTCTGGGCAGCACCAGAGTCGGACTCCCCGTACAGATGCAGTTCGATGCTGGGTAAATGCGTCACTTTCTTCTTCAGTTGTTCAAACGTGAGCTCCTTGCCATTGCCGTCCTTGTCGCCGTGCTCTTGCTTCTTGCCAGCACGGATTTCCTTCAGACGGCTGAAAATGTCGTTCAGCTCAAGACTGGAGTATGTTTCACTCGATTTGCTCATGTTTGCTCCGTTTATGTATACAGTTGGCATCAGCAGTACATTTTAAAAAAAAAAGTGAAATTTTTTTATCTCTATCTGGATTTTTAAATTTATTTGGTGATCAAACCGAGGAAAAAATAAAATGATAAAACGTAAGTCACGTTTTATTAACAATAAATAGTTTTTTCCCTATGACCTAGATCAGATATTAGGTATGTTCTCTACCTCTATATCTGTCTACTATGTATTTCCGTATGTCTAAAGGACCTCTATATAATCTATATTAGAAATGTGTACAACTAATCCCTCTTCAATATTAATCGACGTCGAGTGTGAACCCTCTGACTCATATATCGGATATGAGAGAGTAATTCCCTCCAAACATAATATTGGTCACGTGATTATCAGAATATACCATTAAGGCATGTCAAACCTGATACACGCCTTAACATAAAAATCACGTTACGTAATCAATTTTCTCACTTTCATTCCACTATAAAACAGAACTAACTAACTAACTAACAAAACTACCCACTACACATCGTAAGTACGACAGATGTGATTAAGCTTCTCAATACTTGCCAAATGCTTGCCGTGCCCGTTCTTCTGGATCACCTTGAGGTATTGTCTGATCTTGAAAACTAGCAATTTCTTCCTATCGATATCAATCAACTCAACCATTTTTTGCACAACGTAGTTTGCAAATGGATCCTTCATCATTAGCATCAAATTTGTTTGTTCGTCCAACTCACCATCTTTGCTGAAATTATCCTTCAACATCGTCTCATATATCTTGATTCTACTCTCCTTTGGCAAATTGATAATACATTTCTCAACTGCATTTGACGCAAATTTATGCTTGGACAACTCAACCAAATTATCCAGAATCACCCTCAAAATGACATCCGTATCTTTTTTCTCACCACTTTCAATGACATGCTGAATGACATAGTTTCCAAACTGATCTTGAACTAAATAATAGATGAAATCTTTTAATTCATTCAAAATAAACTCTTGATCTTTGACACATGAGCATTCCAACAATCTTTGTATAACCCTACATCCATATGGGTGCATCGATAGATGGTAAATTTGATGTCTTAGGGAGTCCAAAACAAATGGAATTTTGTCAACTGGTATTTTCTCAATCGCCTTTTGAATAACATGATTACCGTTCTGATCTTTGACCAAATTTAATATATTAGGTCTCAATTCTTCCATAACCTCCAATTGGTCTTCCAATGAAATGCCTTCTAAACATCTTTGAACAACTCTGCATCCATACATTTGTAGTGATAACGAATTGATCGATCCCCTCATCGATTCAAATAAAACTTTCTTTTGAACGTTCGTACCAAATTCAAAATACTTTTGTATCACATAGTTACCGAAAACATCAGTCATTAGATCCATTGCATTGGTTCTTATTTCTTTGAAAAAAACTTCCTTAACATCATCAGGTACCACTGACAATTCATGTTGAATAAATCTTGAACCATGCTGATCTTTAGCAAACTCATATCCATGGCTGGTAATATCAAGCAACGTAAACTTCTTTTCCTTACTATTTCTAAATTCCTCTAAAAGTGGTGATCTAACAATATGTTTAGTTTTGAATTTTGATGACTTGGGATTTTTCTTGTTAGATGATGAGACTGGCGATTTTAAATTTCTCATTGGTGGAGTATTTGAACGCATATTGCCTGGATTTCCTACTTTCCCATCATTTCTTGGTCCTACTGGCGCCATACCCATCATTTGAGGAGAAATCATCATACCAGGAGGTAATGGGCCAGTACCGATTGGTGAGCCAGGCGAATTGATTACTGGGGGGAAGACACCAGAATTTGCACCATTAGGATTGAACATTTCATATGGATTAAAAGGTGCAATCACATAAGGAGATAATGGTCTGTTCAAACCAACGGGAAAAAACTTTTTGGCGTTTCCGGAGTTTTCAAATGCATCATCATTGCCATTTTCCTGCTCAGCTTCTTCATTTTCTTCATCCCCGGTGTTTTCAAGTGTAGTTTGATCATAATTTTCGTCATCATTACTACCACATTCGCTTCTAGTCGTATCCGATGGTCTCATCAATTTAGCTTGTGCTAAATCTTTAGAATTTGGCATCATGTTTGGAGGAATACCATATGCTGAGGCGGGAACAAAAGGTGGGAACATTTGAGGAAAAAATGCATTATTTGGCATGTTATGCGGTGGTGCCATTGGGAATGTTGACATCATCATTGACTGTTGCTGCATAAATGATAATTCGTTGGATGTGAAACTTGGATGGAAAGTCGCCGCTGTAGCAGGATTCCAGTTGTTTTTGAGTTGAGGATTTGCAGTGGAAGTTGCGTTTGCGTTTACATTTGAATCCATAATACTTGAATTATGTTCAGAATTAGCAGTGTTTGCATTGTTGTTGATTTCAGAACTAAACGATAAGTGTCTTGACACATTAGGCGATGCAGTTGCAGAAATATAAGATTCTAACTTTTCGCTGAATGATTGCTTTCTTGGTTCTCTAAACAACTGCTGGGGAGATTTTGGTTCGCTGTTGAAAATTGATGATCTTCTTGAAGCAGCTCCCATATTATTAGACTCCAATTCTCTCGTTTTTTCGGTGACAGAAGCGAATTTTTCCAGGAATGATGAATTTGAAGGTTTCAAATTTGTAACATTGACGCCTGCAACTGAAGCTGGACCAAATAAAGCCGATCCAAATCTTGCACTGTTCAGAGGTTGATTTGCCACAGGTGCAGAGATTGCAGAAATAGCGTCCCTCAGAACATCTGAACCGGAATCACTAACAACTGCTTCATCAAAAACGTTCAAGTTTGGACCTTGTTTATAGCCGCTTAAAAAACTAGGCTGGTTTGACAAAATGTGAGAATGAGTGCTATTAACACCATTCAAACTTGAGATGAGACTTGCAACGTCATCGTGTTGTTGATTTGAATTTGAGTTCGGATTTTGTTGTTGATTATGTGAAATGATTGGCGATATTGGGTTTGGAGCAACTAAATTAATTATTTTATTACCGTTATTTGAAGCATTTTCCCAAGGGTTGGAAACAACACTTTCATCAACGGAAACAGCCTTGTGAAAGTTATCCCAGTTTGAAGCCATAGTGAAAGAACTTAAATGGATTAAGAAAACGAATTAGCAGATTAGACAGAAAACGTTAACACTAAAATAAAATAGTGAATTAAAAAAGAAGAATAAAATATATATCAGGGAGTAAGAATGTTATCAATATTGGTAATAAAAAATTATAATAATAATAATTGTGGTGACAAGTAACTATTGGACAAAATAATATAAACAAGAGGAAATGTGATGTGTGACACTTTGTACAAGAACCCGCTGTCGACTGAAATGAATATCTATATACAAGATCCGATCAAACGTTGTGCAGAGCAAGTCAAAACAAAGGCAAAAAAAACAAAATTAACAGCAAAAGCAAACACCTCTTGAAGCAAAAGAGCACAGCATCCTCCTCATCCTCCATCCTCCTGCTTTTTTGTTGATAAAGGGACAAGGGGGCGAGTGAAAATTTTCACCAATAGGTTTCGTGCTGACGTAACTGCTGGGCAAAAGTGTGGATTTGACAGTAACCGGCGCCATTGTGTATCCTTGGAAGACGAAAAGTAGGCAGCCACCAACCTGGACACTGTCAATGAAGACGGAGAGACTGCTGGAAAATATTAGAAGGGCCTTGGTTTCGCCTCAAAAAGGCACTTTACGTTATGACGCAAATCTGAGCCATCTTTTTACAGATTCTTCATATCCGGATGTGCTAGGTTCGGAGGACACCAGTTCAATTGAAGCCAATATAACGGCCAGTGTTCCCGACTTGAGTACTGAAATACCCATTTTGAGATCACATATACCCACTCGGTCCCTTACTTTTCAAGATTTCCAAGATTTGAATGCCGATATACCACTGAAATATTTGATTAAAGGTAGGTATTCATTGAACTTAACACCTACCGACGATTATTTCTTGGTTTTCAATAATGTCGTTGACTTGCAGGAGTACTTCAAGTCATGCAGTATTAACAACTCAGTGCTTAATGGAATACGGGTCAATGTGAAGCCAGTTGATGACTTTGTCAATTACTTAAGGTTCTTATATCTTAAATTTTTACCCGATTTAAAGGACTTGCCGGAGCTAATAGAGATAGGATCCAAATCGAAAGTCACGAAGAAACACGGGAAATTTAACTCTGCTTCTGAATCACTAGCTCAATTACTCAGTAGTAGACATTCTTCACTAGAAAAGTTTAAGTTGAAAAACCAATCGTTACTCGAAATATCCAAAGATATGCAACATCTTAATAGCAGAACTGCAAGGACTCACCAGGCAATAGATAGGTCATTTTGTGTTGTGTTTAGGAATGTGCCGGCAAATATATCTATTACGACAATACAAGACTTTTTCTGGGACTTGAACTGGTTGAACGAGGAGCCAATAAACATACGACCAATATTCACCGACAAGAGGACAAACTTTACGACCTACGTTTTTTTGTTTGCCGACGAAGATAGCGCTAACACATGTGTTGCCAGGGCGAACAACAACAATCTCTTTTTTAACCATGCTCTTCCGACAATTTCAGCCGAAATTCTTTAATCGCCGCGTTGCTGTCATGAAGTGGACGCTTACGTTTTCTATTATTATTAATATTTATTTGGAGAGGAGGAAGGGTAAGTCGGAGATTACTTTCTGAATTCAAGAACATCTCAGCAGTGTTTGAATGCATGAATAAACTTGGTACCTCTTTTTCTAGAATTATATCCGCAGGTATCTTACCCATCTTACAGCCATCTGGGTTCGTGTCATCAAGTATACAAATTCAAACGTTGAACTTAATAGCCAATATTTTAAGCTTCATTAGTTTCAATTCAGATTATAAACTGAAGTCTATAGCTATTTACATTTGCGACTATAGAATAGCAGAATGCGTGCTCCAGCAATTTCAAGCGTCAGGAATAGGAACGAGGGTTGTACAATGTTTGGTGAAAAGTATGGGTCCCAATCTTTATGTAAGTGCAGATATAACTTTGGATAACTTCCCATGTCTTTGGTCAAAACTATAAAATTTCAAACATTTGTTTATATTCTTTTTTTCTTTTTTTATATTACCACTTAATCAAAACTTCGCCACCCCTCTTTCACTATTTGCCATTTGATACCTTTATCGGTTGCGCCAAAACCCCCACTCCCATTGCCACTGATACTTCTATTAAAATCATCTACTATTAGATCATATTTCTCCCATATTCCCTTAAATTTCCATATTATCACCACTGAATCATTGTCGGACCATCCGATCGTACCAGCGTCATTAATTAAATCATTCTTGTTCCCGACGTTCTTAGATACAAAACTCCATGTACTTTTAAAATATTGAGGTAACAAGGGGAGCCCTTTCAGTATGTGTTGTTTATTGCTCTCTTGAATATCATTCCCATAAATATGATATACGTGCAATGTGTTTTTATCACTCAAGATTGCCAATTTTTTTCCGTTTGGCGAAAATTTCATATCCGTTATGACTGCACTATCCAAACCTCTTCTAAATTCATGTAGTAAAGAACATGTTTTAGTATCGTGCACTCTGATTAACGTACCAATATCAGATGCACTTGCAATCATATTACCAGATGGAGACAAACAAACACACTTAATTGGATTCTTATGCGCCTTAACCAACGAAACATTCTTACGGTCTCTTTCTCTGTCAAAATTATTGCTGTTAGTGTTTGAGATGTCAACAATATGCAATTGTCCGATGGTTCTACCCGGAAACACGAGAATCGAGGAGTTTTCAGTTATTGCAAGATCGGATAACCCCAGCTCGTTATTTAGGGTTTCAAAGGACAGAATTCGTTCCGGTTTCAACTTGAATGAATAAACATACACCATATTTTTCAAAGTGACAACGATATGCGTCCTTGAAAGATGAACATTTAGTATAGGCGTTGCAAACTCCAGTATAATCGAATTTTTTTCCTTCAAATCGTCCCATATGCACAACTTATTCAATGGAAATCGGGGCTTTTTTCCTCCACCCACTAATGCAACATAGTTTGTTTTATATAACATCTTAACTATGCCTATTCCTGTATCGCTTCGCTTTATGGTATTATTACCGAAATCACTATTTACACCGCCGTCTAAATTAGGATGTTGATGTAAGACATGCTGTTTCATAAGAGCAAAATTCCTCTCCATTTTCAATTCCATTGGATCCGTTGAGTAGACCCGGAATCCACTCTCTGAACACACCGCAAAACACGATTGATCGTTATTGAATGCCACATTCAACAACTTGGGCTCTTTCAAAAATACATTCGCCTGCAAGGACTTCTGAGCGTTCATTGACTAATCCCCGCTGATAATGCCTGCTTTTTGCAACAATAATGGCAACGAAAACGGCTGCTGACACACCTAGAAATGTCTTCACAATTTAATCCCAGCTAGCCAGTGTGAAACAAAGTGACCGGACGCACAGATTTGCCGTACTTGTGGGGGGTGACTTTTTTTCTACGTTATCCTTCGCCGACAGATCAGTTTTTACTTGTTTTGCTTCTTCGCATGTTAAACCTACACATTATACAATCATACTTTGTGAAAAATTGCTTCAAACTGCGTTTCCAACTCAGAATGTGAATGCTGATGTTGCACCTGCAGTTTTGCACCTTTTAAATGCGTATATAAACGACTGAGATAACATAGTTAGAGCACGGAGGTTTTCGGTGTCGGCCTGGATTTTTATCGACTCATTTTCTCATCAAGCAAGATCTGTCCAACTAGACAAGAGCCCATCTTTTGTTTACTGTGTGTTTCTCCCTTCTTTCCCGCCCGTCGTTCCTTCTGGCGTATTCTCCGTCTTTTCCCGCTTTGTGGAAGACTCGTGGGAAACTCGTGGGAATCGCTATTTTGGCCGGTCGCCCGGAGAAATCTTTTTCCCAGTAAATACTTCTTTTTTTTTCCTCCCCCCCCACGCTTAACGTTTGCCATCCTCCCCCCCTTCCCTCCTATTTCATGGCATTATTTGATGCTATACCTCACACGTAAAAATTAGCTTCGTATCAGCTCTCCAAAAAAGGAAGTTAGCTGCCCTGTGGAGGTCTGCTCTATCCATAACTACCTAAACTAGTGATCGCACAAGGCCCGAGGATGTCTGAATTACTATCTGCATACGATGGACAAGTTCATGAGCCCCCGGGAGTGTATCCCTTGAATTGGAATTCCAGCCTACAAGGTTCACACAAAGTTGGTTTTTCATCTACTATAGATTCGAAAAATGTTGAAGAGAATATTTACCCTGATTTCAAAGTATGGAAACAAACCAAGGAAGAAAATTTGATCATGAAAGAAAATTTGCAGAAAGGTTATATGGAACCTCAGTTTGTTAAGCATGAAGATCAATCCGGGAGACAACTGATAACCGAATTACTGAATAGATCTACAATTACACCGGCACAATTAACTCCACAACAAAGAAACAATAAATTGGATCTAATGGGACAGGTGTTCATTGATGCTATGCATAAGAGAAGGGTAGTCAATGGTATTAAAAGTAAAGGCTCTTATAAGCCACCTCCGAGAGTTACATTAACCGAACATAAAAAGGAAGCTTGGTTGAAAAAGCTAGCAAATCCTAATGTTCCCCTACACGAATTATCAAGGGCAATTCCACATGGATTAAGAAATAAAGTGCTGCTAGAACAATGCTTGAGCAATCAAATACCTATTTCAAGAGCAATATGGCTAATTAAGTGCATTTCTACAAATGAGCAGCGACAGCTGAAAAGGAAGGTCACAAACATATCTTCAATTACAGTCAACACAAATAAATGGATTATTGAATGGACAGAACAAATAACCTCATTTTTTGAGTCAATAATTGAAAACTGTTTCAATGAAAATATACACAAAGACGTCTGGAAGTTTAGATTGAACTATACAATTGAGCTGGTTGTTAATTTATACTCAAACGAATTGATGAACCAAATCACGTTTTTAACTTGGATTGTTAGGTATACTTCCCATATAGTGAACAGTGCCACTGTATTTACAGATTTGAAAACAATCTCGGTCTTTCAAATAGTAATCAAACTTTTTTGGTTCAAAATTATAAGATTTGATTATCTTACTAAAGAATTAAGTGAATCCATGCTATTAATTTTAGTTAAGACCAATCAATTGCCAAAATCTAATAAATTTGATTTGCTTGCATCTAAGATATCTGGTATTTTCCAATATCTGGTTAAATATTTATTTTACTTTAATTCAGATACTTTTATAATCCCATCCAATTGGAATTATTTGAAACCTTATTTGAAGAAAGTTTTGGATATGAACTTAACGCCTGTTCACGAACAATTTAAACTTATTGCATACAGAAACGAATCATTAGCAATTGATGAATTTGATCGTTCTAATACATCTAAGGATGATACAGCAACGAAAAACCCCAATATAATTCCACATGATAGAGCTTCTCTAATTATAAACTACTTGAATAATTCGGAGAATGAGCCCATATCAAGCTTATCAAGGCTAATTTTTGAAGATTCCAACTCAAATGAATCTTTTAACTGGAAAAGTCATTTAACATTAATTTTCCAATGGTGTATCCAAAGTTCAAGGGATTCCAATGTTAATTACCAAAGAATTACACTATTTTGCTCAATTTTACAGTTCAGACAATCACAGTTAATACAATCAAAATCTAAGAAGCATAAACAGTTGAAGACTGATCTTGAAAACAAAGTTACAGATTTTATTTATACAATGTCAGATGTTTTAAATTATCACAACAAGAACAACCCAAGGGGAACACTGTACAATGTAAACGATTTTCTACTCTTGACTAATAAATTATATGCACTGAAATTGCTTATTGTTTCCTCTTATCTGAGAAGGTTAATTGCATCTGGTGTGATTTATTTGTCCGAGCCTGACAGAACATGTTATATTCATATACTAATTTTAGACTCTTTACCAGATTTGAATGATTCCAATGTGAAGAGTATTTTGAAAAGGCTAATAGATTCGACAAACATATCGATTACCAAATGCGATATCAATGCTCTCAAAGCTTCGGAACAAGAATTCTTGGATATGGTTTTCTCCAAAACTGAGATCAATTCAGATGAACTTAATATGGTGGAAAATTACAAAAGTATTACTGCAATATGTGATCCACTCCAGATTGGTAAACATATCGAGCTGGGTGAATATTTTTATGGTCAGTTTGAGACCAGGTTAAAAATCGGCAAGGAAAAGTTATATTTAACTTTTGATAAACTATTGTTCCTTTATGGACGATGCACTATTTACCCAAATGCTTTGGGTCCTTTTTTAAGTTCAATTGTTGACCTATTATCAAAAGAGGATTCCAATATTGAACTAGTGGATCACAAAACTTTTGTACTATTATTGAAGATGATATGTATCAATTACAAGTTATTGAAAAGCACAATCTTTAACCTAAAATTAAGCTTATGGGACCATATAATAAATTTTTTCACATCATGGATTTCTACAAATAAATACAATATTCTTGAAAAAGTACACTCTGCTAATATACCAGAAAATCTTTTAATATTCTTCCAAGGTAATATTGAAAAAATTAATTCAGCTAAAGCTGACTGTGTATTTCTAGCACCTGAGGAGTTATCAATATTAGATGTTACGTCCTATGAAAGATTATCAAATGCAGCCGAATTTTTCCATCATGCGACATTAGGAATAACCAGATATTCGAACTTAGCCAGGAGTATTGGAGAAGAACCACTTAGTATTGGCTTGATTGTTAAATTTTTGAAAAGCTTGCAGATGTGGAAACCGGAAGAGTTTTCTAAATGTATCTGTGATTATTTAGTTAGGTTTTTAAAACCTACGTTGCAATTAGATTATGAATCAAATTTGAGGCTAATTCTAAGACTAGTTATTGATGAATTCATTGATATCGAGAAAGTCATCGAAGTTTTTCAAAACAAGTTCATTACCGGCGATTTATTCGATACTAATAATGATAATTATAATATCCATCTTTTTTGGGACTTGTTTTTCAATAATACTTTTGAACTCAATTTTAGTGACACATTCTTGTACAACTTTGCTAGATTTTCGTATTTATTAGATCATCCAAGAGAATATTATAAAATTTTGTCACAAACAGTGTACTATTTGTTTCGGAAAAAAAACAGACTCCAACCAAGAAGAGGTGGTATAGTCGATGTGCATAATACTTCTAGCATTCCAGGTAGTGTTGGCGATGGTGTTGGAGTTGATAGCGTTGATGTCAACAACTCGGTCGGAGTTAATGTGATTGATTCATTTCATGATTTAAATGATGTCTCTCATATGGATAATGGTCAACCAGAAGATCAGTTCCCTGTTGTTCAAGAAAATTTAATAAATAAGAAACTTATTGATTCGTTTTGGGAGCTTGTTTCATGTCATCCGAAATTTTTCGTTCATTTTTTTTATGTTCCGCTGGAAGAATTTGATAACATCGATTTGCATAATATGAGGAAATTTATATTCAAAAGAATATTAAATATTCAGACTGAAAAGGATATTGATGAAATCCAAATTGTTGAAAATTTAAGTTATTTCAATTTATCAGTATTAAAATGGGTTTTCACTTATGTGATGAAGGAGAAATATAGTAAAACGTTTGATTCTCCGGAGGTATCAAACGATTTTGTCTCTTTGCTTGAAAAAATTTTGGATACAGTTGAAAAAGATGATACCAATTATAAATTAGCTGGAGAACTATTCGTTTACTTGTCTGACAGGTATAAGCTCAAAATATTATCGGCATGTGAAGAAATATATCTTAACAGTGAAACATTTCCAACATTATTAGTAGATAATGTCAATGTGACAAGTTTTTTGAGTTGCATAATATCAAGTTGTTCGAGGTTACAATTTAAAAATGGTAAGGAAGTCAAATTAGAGATGAGTGATGCATTAGTCTTTTCACTAAATTTAGCATTAGAAAAACTAATTTTAATTTGCCATCATCTAGATCACCAGAAGAGAAGATTACTACATAGAGTGAGTGGGCCTAAAGAGTTAGAACTTGGAGTCAAAATGGTATCCAAGATTATTTTGCTACATAAATACTTTTTGGTTGAATTAATACTAAAGAGATCAGTTAATTTACAAAGAGATGTTTTAATCTTGAATTTGATGAAATTATTCAACCATAAAATTATGGTTAGAAATCCCAAGTTGAAGAATTTGTTATACGATGTTTTAATTTCAATCAAAGTTATTATTTCCGAATCAATTACACAACACTATCAAAGTAATCAGTTGATAAGTCAAGCCACCACAATCAACAATGGCACTACTAACAATAACAGCAGCCCAGGCGTATGGATAACTAAAGGCACCCCTACAAACACGACATTTTTTTCCCCAATCAATTCACCTAAGCCTATTTTGAGTGTTCCGTCTAATAATAGCAATGACAACAATAATCTCAATGTGAGTGCTTTCAATTCTGTAACAAATACTACAAGCTCAGAGAACAATGAAAGTAAGGCGGTCAACAATGTGTTCATAACCAATCAACTGAATTCATTAAAGCCCCCAGTGGGTGAAGAAGGAAATAGCAATACCATTAACAGCAGTACCAACATCAAATCTAGGCCCAAGCTGGGACCTAAATCCAGGTTGAGTGCAAATGCGGGAACAGGAACCAAGGCTTTCAGCTCCGGGACAGGGACATTGCATATTATAATGCCTAATATATTGAACATTAAGCCTCCAAGTTTCAACAACAATCTCAAGAGTTTGCTCTACATGTTTGACTTGAAGGACACGATTCCTGAAAGACAGGTTCGATTGTACACCGTGAACGAGAATTGTAACGGGGAAATCAGCGACGAGGAGGGTCTGGTCAAATTCAATAATAGGCCGTTCGAGCTAATTGAAGACTCAGGCGTACGGTATGCTGCCGACGAATGTGCCATTAATCTACAGATGTTTGGGATGTCTGCGAAAAAAGAGAATCCGAAGTGAACGGAGTGAAAATAGATTATGGTGGATAGCGGAAGCGAGGGGGCTGGTGATTTCGTGATCCGGTATTTGTGTTTTGGTGTTTAGGGTGCTGGCGTGCCGGGTATTCAA